>JAFVLL020007133.1:0-13679 GCA_021397915.2 Tor tambroides | reverse complement strand
AAAAACAGGTACACACACACACACACACACACACACACACTCACAGACAGACACACACACACACACACACTCACACACACACACACACACACACACACACACACACACTCACAGACAGACACACACACACACACACACACACACACACACACACACACACTCACAGACAGACACATACACATACATACACACACACACACACACACATACACATACATACACACACACACACACACACACATACAAACATGATATAGTAAAACTATGTAAAACAGACTGTAAATATAGAAATATAGATTATGTACATCTGTATGTGCGAGTGTGCAATATGGACTAATGTGCAAAATACATATATTCATTTCATCATGAAGCGTCAGTTTTACGTTGAAAGAGAGCAAGGTAAGAGGTAAGTTGCAAATCATTTAATATTAGTCAACTGTTTTACGATAGAAATGTTAAATATCTGATGCACTGCAAAAAAATATTCTCTTAGTATTTTTGTCTTGTTTTCTAGTATAAATATCTAAACATTCTTGAATCAAGATGCATTTACTGTACAATTAAAATGATTTAAGATATTATGTCTTGTTTCTGTAAAAAGAAATATCAAAATTTTGTTAGTTTTTCCTTAAAACAAGCAAAAATATCTGCCAGTGGGGTAAGAAATATAATCTTGTTTAGCCTTTGAATTAAGATTATTTTTCTTACCCCATTGGTAGATATTTTTGCTTGTTTTAAGCAAAAACTAACAAAATTTTGATCATTTTTCTTTGAAAACAAGATGTAATATCTTAAATCATTTTACTTATCAAGTTAACATATCTTGATTTAAGAATGTTTAGATATTTATACTAGAAAACAAGACAAAAATACTAAGTAAGAAAATCATTTTTTGCAGTGTAGCTATATCCAGTGATGCAAACTACTTGACCTTTTTCTCAATTATGGCCATTTTGAGAGATAAAGAGAGATGAAAGTTGCATGTGTGAATTTCTGTGTCTGGGTCTTTCTCTACAAACAGTGAAGCTAAGTTAATTATTTAAAAAAAAATATGTCAATATATAAATATAATGTAGTGATTCAGTATTGATAAAATCGCGGTGCAGACAATTTTCTGAGCTCCTGAATGTTTCTGTGTGTGTGCAGCACGATATCTGATCTCTGTCAATTTAGAAAAATGGTTCAGAAAATATTTGTACGATAATTAAATCTAGATTTTCATCTGAGCATTTTAAAATGTTTATGTACAACATGCTTTGAAGGGGGGGTTAACCAGAAAAATGAAGAATGGCACTTCATGCCCAAAAGCTTGCCGAGCTCTGGTTTAGACAGACACATCTAGACAGAAGCGGCTCTGGATCACGTCTGCGGTGTTCCTCTGAAGCGTCAGGACATGTGGCCGTGTGGCGTCTCTCCACTATCAGATTGATTCGGTGGAAAGATGATGATCCAGTGATCTTCTGCCCAGACTGTTAAACCCAGTCAAACAGTCATTGATCATCATAATGTGTTCCTCACCAGATGGAAACCACCCTCAGGTTTCTCAACAAATAAGAAAAAATGACACATCAGAGCTGTTTTAATGTCACTGAGATACTGTTATAGTTTCTACTATTTCGAAAAAAATATTTTTTTTTAGATTTTCTGTTTCATTCTTTTAACTATAGTTAAACATTTAATAGTTTTTGATATTTTTGTCACTTTTTTAAAAGGTTTTTTTTATATGTACATGTAGCTTTTATTAATTTTATTTCAGTTTTAGTTTTGTGAAAATGTTGAAAATGAAATGTTGCTTTGGCAACTGTCTCCAATATGTTTTTTAATATTTTATTTTATTTACAATAATATTTATTAGTATCATTGAGATGCTGTTATAGTTTCATATATATTTTGATTTAGTTTTTTTATATATTCCGTTTTCATTTTAATTTTTTTTTTTTTTATAGTTTTGAAAGTCTATATAGTTTTTCTTAATTTTTATTTCAATTTTACTTGAATATTTTATTTTTTCCGATAACATTTGTTAGTATTATTGAGATACTATATTATTTTTTTTTATTATTATTTTTTGTGACCATATTAATTTTAAAGCTTTAGTATTTTAGTTTTTTTATGTTTATTTCATCTACACTGTAAAAAAAAAAGAAAAAAAAATTTGAGCCAACTTAAAAGTTTAAAGCAACCAGCTTCAGCAGATTTTTGAGTTTTCTCAACTTATTTTTTAGGAAATTTCTCAACTTTTTGTTGTATAAACTTAAAACAAGAAGTTGTGAAAACTCAAAAATCTGCTGACGCTGGTTGCCTTAAACTTTTAAGTTTTAGTATTCTTTGTGCTTTTGTTTAATATTTATTTCATTTCAAGTAAGGAACATATTTGTGTATGGTTGTAGTTTTAGTGATGATAACCCTGTTGAAGTGACTCGCAGCTGATGAAGGTAATGTAAAACGAGTACAAGCTGCAGGAATCAGTGATCAGATGTGTGTGCTGTGTCCGAGCTTCTCTCTGGTGTTGCTCCTGCATCAGCAGCGCTGGCCGTGTTTTACAGATGCGTGCGAGTTTAGCGGCTCTTTCCGTCTCCACGAGCCCAACAGTTGGTCGACACATGAGCGAACGCGTCAGAAGCCTCTGGGCTGTTGATGTGGAGTTTGATGGCACATTCCAGCAGAATCCCTCACATCTGTGTCCTCGTGTGAGAATCACAAGCGAAGAGTGAAGAAACGCTCTGGACAGATTCAGTGTTCAGCTCCTCCAATCTTCACTTGCTGTTTTTGTTTCAGTTAATTCAGCGTAACGAAGACTCGGTTTGGGGTCAGTAAGATGTGTTTGAAAGTCTCTTCTGCTCACCAAGACTCCATTTATTTGATCAAAAATACAGCAAATATTATTAGGATCTAAAACAGCTGTTTTCTATGTGAATATCTCTTGAACTGTAATTTATTTCTGTGATGCGCAGCTGAATTTCCAGCATCATTACTCCAGTCTTCAGTGTCACATGATCTTCAGAAATCATTCTAATATGCTGATTTGCTGCTCAAGAAACATTTCGGATTATTAGCAATGATGTTGAAAACAGTTGTTCTGCCTCATATTTTTGTGGAAACTGTGATGCATTTTATTTATCAGGATTCACAGATGAATAGAAAGTTCAGAAGAACAGCATTTATTTCAAATAGAAATCTTTTGGAACATTAGAAATGTCTTTTCTGGCACTTTTTATCAGTTTAATGCATCTTTGCTGAATAAAAGTATTAATTTCTTAGACATATCCTACTGACCCAAAACTTTTGAATGGTAGTTTATAGTTGCTTTAAAGTTTGAGAATCTCTCACTGAATTGCATGAATTCTGAAGATTCTGAAGAGCAAAATACTTGAACCCTGAGTTCAGATTGTTGTTCTTGCAAGTACTGATATTTCCTTCAGGAGATGCACACCTAAACTGCATGTGTGTGTGTGCGTTGTGTCTGTGTGTCTGTGTCTGTGTGTGTGTGTGTGTGTGTGAGAGTGAGTGTGTGTGTGCACGCGTTGTGTGTGTGTGTACGTTGTGTGTGTGTGTGCGTGCACGTTGTGTGTGAGTATGTGTTTTGAATTGTGTGTGTGTGTGTGTGTGAGTGTGTGTGTTGTATTGTGTGTGTGTGTGTGTGCGTTGTGTGTGTGTGTGAGTGTGTGTGTGTGTGTGTGAGTGAGAGTGTGTGTGTGTTGTATTGTGTGTGTGTGCGCGTTGTGTGTGTGTGTGTGTGTGTGAGAGTGTGTGTTTGTTGTGTGTGTGTGTGTTTGTTGTATTGTGTGTGTGTGTGTGTGTTGTATTGAATTGTATTGTGTGTGTATGTGTGTGTGTGTGTGTGTGTGTGTGTGTGTACTTGTTTATGCTACGGTACATTGTAAGGACCAAATATCCCCACAAGGATAGTGCAACCTGAAATTTTTGACATTGGGAAAAAATGATTAAAAATAGTAAATGATGTTTATCTGAAAGTGTAAGAATGCAAAGGTTTTCTGTGAGCCTAACCGTTACAGAAAGGGTAAGTGTTCTGTACCGGTTAGGGTTCTGTAACCCTAACCAGTAGGTTTAGGGTTAGGGGATAGAAAATATAATTTGGTCAGTATAAAAGTAATAGAAGTCTATGGAAAATCCCCACAATTCACAGAAACAAACGTGTGTGTGTGTGCAGGGCCTCTCCTGATGTGTGTGCTGCGGTGAAGGGGAAGGTTTCTCCAGTGATGTACAGCAGCTTTATGGAGGACAAACACGCGGTGCCGCCCAACATGACCACCAGCGAGCGCAGAGTGATCGTCCCTGCAGGTGACTCTTGTGTTTGTGTGATTGATCACTGATGACGACAGACGGCTCTCGAGTCACAGATTCTGTGTAACTTCCTGCTGCGCTGCTGATGCTCACCAACAACATCCTGTTTTCCCGCTCATGCGGCAGGACAATAGATGTGTGTGCTTACACTGATTCACAGCTACTGCCAGACCATTCGCTGATTCATTAGTCAGTGCTTTTATCTGTCAACTAGTGGATTTATGAGTGAAGTACAGTATTAACTGGTCAGACATTGAACTGGAATTGGAATTAAAGCAACAGTTCACCCAAAAATGATCATTCTGTTATCATTTACTCTCCATCATGTTGTTCCAAACCTGTGTGAATTGCTTTCAAAAGAAGATATTGCTGGTAGCCATTAACCTCCATAGTAGGGGGAAAATACTATGAGAGTCAATGGGTACCATCAAGTGTTTGGTTCCCAGCAGTCTTCAAACTATCTTCTTTTGCGTTCAACAGAAGAAAGAAACTCTTACAGGTTTGGAATAACATGAAAGGAGAGTAAATGATGAACTATCGCTTTAAAATGACAGAATTTTAAATTTACTGACACAACAAGGTGACACAAAAATGTATAAATAAAAAAAAAAAAACATAATTCAACCAGTAAGAAAAAGTTGTCCTGAAATATTTTGAATATTTTTGAATGAATATTTTAAGATGAAATGAATGTCGTAATTATTATATATTATATTATCTTTGTATTTTATTTATTTAAAAATTGAAATGTTTTGTCTATATTAGTGCTGTCAGTCAATTTAAAAAAAAAAACCTAATTAATAGCACATTTTTTCTGAAATTAATCGCGATTAATTGCGATTATTTTCACCTAACATTAAAGTTTTTAAATATACTTTTATATTGCAATAATTTCACATGCAATCTTCGAATTAATGTAGAAACAACATAAAGACAGTATATATATATTTTTTAAATTATTGTTTAGTGGCATCTTTTTTTCACGATTGAAGGCGAGTATCACTGATACCAATACTACAGATGTCCCTATCAAATAAATAAATTAAATGAATTTAACTTAAAACAATCTTCACATAAACCCATTATAATAAATGTTATATTTACCTGTGCTCTTCAGCAAGTAGGAAATATACAGAAATTGAATAAAGTTATCAAAAACTAAATTCTAAATTAAATATAGATGAATCCCTAAAGCTAAGTTATTGATTTCCTCTTTTTAGTTTTGTTCTTTGATGAACAGACATCACAGCTGCTGGTTATTAGGTTATTTGGCTGCTGTTACTTTAAGAGCTACTTTAAGAGCGTTTGACTTGTGCCTGGCGCTGAAGTGAAGTGTAGCGCGCCTCTGAAAAGTCTCCCATTTGATATGATCATAAAGACATTCTGCATCTAAATAAACAATTCTTGTCAAGAAAAAGAGACAGAAGCAGCAGTTTTGAATGGGGTGGCCAACCCTATCTTACTTAGTATTTTTGTCTTGTTTTCTAGTATAAATATCTAAACATACTTGAATCAAGATGCATTTACTTGACAAGTAAAATGATTTAAGATATTACGTCTTGTTTTCTAAAAAATTCAAGAAATTCACATTTTTGTTAGTTTTTCCTTAAAACAAGCAAAAACATCTGCCAATGGGGTAAGAAAAATAATCCTAATTCAAAAGCTAAACAAGATAATTTGGCAGATATTTTTGCTTGTTTTAAGGAAAAACTAACAATTTTTTTTTTTTTTTTGCAGAAAACAAGACTTAATATTTTAAGTCATTTTACTTGTCAAGTAAATGCATCTTGATTCAAGAATGTTTAGATATTTATACTAGAAAACAAGACAAAAATACTAAGTAAGAGAATCATTTTTTTGCAGTGCTGCAGTAACTGCATTAATTTTTTTTTTTTTGAAAAAACTGGAAAATTTGATTGCATGCATTAGTGCGCTAATTTTGACAGCACTAATCGATATGATGATGAATAGCAGCAGCGGTGAGTGTAAAGCGAGTGCTGTCTGCAGATCCGAGCCTGTGGTCGGCGGATCACGTGCGTCAGTGGCTGGAATGGGCCATGAAGGAGTACGGGCTTCCCGAGGTGGACCTGTCTCTCTTCCACAGCATCGATGGGAAGGAGCTCTGCAAGATGAGCAAAGACGACGTCCAGCGTCTGACCAGCAGCTACACGGCCGACATCCTGCTGTCTCACCTGCACTACCTCAGAGAGAGTGAGTGAGATCACATCATCGGTTCATCACGACGCTTCATAACGCTCACTGACCTCACAGTCACATGACTCTCTGCACATTTAACATGCAATAACATGCATTAATAATTCTTCTACCATTGCCTGTCTGAATACTGGATTGTGATTGGCTGGCAGGCATGCATTAAAACCATTTAATGCACAGGTAGTTCCATGTCAGTTTAATCACCGTTCTATATTAATGCGCTGCTTTCATTGACACACACACACACACACACACACAGAGAGAGAGAGAGAGAGAGATAGAGAGAGAGAGAGATCGCGCTGCGCACATAGAAACATTCAGGAGCACAAAAACTTGTAATTCACACACACAGCTGTCATCTCTCTCTCTCTCTCTCTCTCTCTCTCTCTCTCTCTCTCTCTCTCTCTCTCGATCGATCGATTCATAATTCAGTCAAATAAATGTGATCTTACTGCACTCTTTCCTACTTCATCTCTGTGTCTGATGTGAAGCGGGCAGAATGCTAGCACTAACGAGCTGTAACTGACCGTCTGGTCAAATATTGTGCTGCACACAATTACTTACACAATTACAATCACACCGTTAACTTGTCAGTGCTCACAAATGACCATGGTATAAGCGGGATAATGCACAGCAAGCCGTGTTATAGCTGTGCGAATCTTTTATACACTGCAAAAAATGATTTTCTGCTTAGTATTTTTTGTCTTGTTTTCTAGTATAAATATCTAAACATTCTTGAATCAAGATGCATTTACTTGACAAGTAAAATGATTTAAGAAATTAAGTCTTGTTTACGAAGAAAATTATGAAAATTTTAGTTTTTGCTTAAACTGCCAATGGGGTAAGAAAAATAATCTTAATTCAAAGGCTAAACAAGATGATTTTTCTTCCCCACTGGCAGATATTTTTGCTTGTTTTAAGGAAAAACTAACAAAATTTTGATATTTTTTACAGAAAACAAGACATAATATCTTAAGTCATTTTACAACCCGAATTCCCGAAATGTTGGGACTTTTTTTAAATTTGAATAAAATGAAAACTAAAAGAATTTCAAATCACATGAGCCAGTATTCTATTCACAATAAAACATAGATAACATAACAAATGTTTTAACTGAGAAATTTTACAATTTTATGCACAAAATGAGCTCATTTCAAATTTGATGCCTGCTACAGGTCTCTCAAAATAGCTGAAATGGGGCATGTTTACCATGGTGTAGCACCTCCTCTTCTTTTCAAAACAGTTTGAAGACGTCTGAGCATCGAGGTTATGAGTTTCTAGAGTTTTGGTGTTGGAATTTGGTCCAATTCTTGCCTGATATAGGTTTCCAGCTGCTGAAGAGTTCGTGGTCGTCTTTGATGTATTTTTCGTTTAATGATGCACCAAATGTTCTCTGTAGGTGAAAGATCTGGACTGCAGGCAGGCCAATTTAGCACCTGGACTCTTCTACTACAAATCCATGCTGTTGCAATAGCTGCAGTATTTGGTTTTGCATTGTCCTGCTGAAATACACAAGGCCTTCCCTGAAAAAGACGTCGTCTGGAGGGGAGCATATGTTGCTCTAAATACTTTATATACCTTTCAGCATTCATAGTGCCTTCCAAAACATGCAAGCTGCCCATACCGTATGCACTTATTCACCCGTCATACCATCAGAGATGCTGATTTTTGAACTGAACGCTGATGACACACTGGAAGGTCTCCCTCCTCTTTAGCCCGGAGGACACGGCGTCTGTGATTTCCAACAAGAATGTCAAATTTGGACTCGTTTGACCATAGAACACTTTTCCACTTTGAAACAGTCCATTTTAAATGAGCTTTGGGACACGACGGCACTTCTGGACCATGTTCACATATGGTTTGCTTTTTGTGTGATAGAGATTTAGTTGGCATTTGCAGATGGCACGGCAGATTGTGTTTACCAACAGTGGTTTCTGGAAGTATTCCTGGGCCCATTTAGTAATGTCAATGACAGAATCATGCCGATGAGTGATGCAGTGTCGTCTGAGGGCCCGAAGACCACGGGCATCTAGTCTCGCGTAACCAGACCTTCAGACTGACGGCTGAAGGTCTGGAATAGATGTCCGCTCTCATTGGCCAAGGCCCGCGCATGAGGCCGTTTGATCGACATGTCAAACAACCAATCATAGTTCATTTCGTTTAGCGTCACGTTTCGGGGCGTGGAAATGTCGCCACAATAACAGACTGGTGTGTGAAACTCTCGGATGTATTTTAAAGATTCTATGCCACGAACTTTAAATATTTCACATACTTTTGAAAATCCAGCGTTTAGTTGACCCTGATAAGTGTTCATCGTCATATTTGTAAACACGACTCCATTCTTCTTTCGTGAGGGGGTGTGGCGCCACGGCATCTTTGTTTCCCGGCGGACTGAAAATAAACACCACACTCGCGTCTCCCAGAAATCTGGTTTAATTCAACCAGTCAGTTGACGACTTCGATATTCCTGAAGTGTTTCCAGAAAAGTGTGCCCAGAAAAGTGTGTCATATGCATCAGACATTTAGCCAACGTTCCATGGGCGTGACGTCTGAGGCTGAGACTAACGGACATCCAACAAAGGTCTTCGGCCTTTTCCCTTACGCACAGAGATTTCTCCAGTTTCTCTGAATCTTTTGATGATGTTATGCACTGTAGATGATGAGATTTGCAAAGCCTTTGCAATCTGACGTTGAGGAACGTTGTTTTTAAAGTATTCCACAATCTTTTTACACACTCTTTCACAGATTGGAGAGCCTCTGCCCATCTTTACTTCTGAGAGACTCTGCCTCTCTAAGACATCCCTTTTATAGCTAATCATGTTACAGACCTGATGTCAATTAACTTAATTAGTTGCTAGATGTTCTCCCAGCTGAATCTTTTCAAAATTTCTTGCTTTTTCAGCCCTTTGTTGCCCCCGTGCCAACTTTTTTGAGACCTGTAGCAGGCATCAAATTTGAAATGAGCTCATTTAGTGGGGATAAAAGTGTAACATTTTTCCATTTAAACTATGTTCTATTGTGAATAAAATATTGTCTCATGTGATTTTAAAGTCTTTTAGTTTTCATTTTATTCAAATTTTAAAAAACGTCCCAACATTTCTGGAATTCGGGTTGTACTTGTACAGTAAATTCATCTTGATTTCAAGAATTTTTAGATATTTATACTAGAAAACAAGACAAAAATACTAAGTAAGAGAATAATTTTTTGCAGTGTACCTGTCCAGGTCATGCTTCCCCTTAAAATCAAATGAGAAAAATATTTTTTATTTTATAATTATAAAAAATAGTCATATTTTAGTTTCCTTTTTTTAAAGATATTTTATAATTTTAATAGTATTTTTATATTTTAATTTTATATTTAAGTTAAATTCTAATTATTGAAAATATATCATTTTGAAATAAATGATATTTTGGATGAAATCTTAAGAAATGTTTTGCATTGTGACTATTGAAACAGAAGCACATTCAGCTTCAATTCTTATTGCATCATGTACAGTGTTTATATTATATCATTGTTGAACTGATTTAAATAAGCATGACATGGCAGTGATGAGAATGAGATTTCTGTGCATTACAGTAACTAGAATTTGATATAAATGTGTCACAATGTAAAACATCTTCATGGTTTAAATGTCAAATATTATCATTTTTTTCTTGTTGATGATTTTGGGGTGAAACATGAAGACGAGATCAGTTTGCCTTCTGAGTTCTTAGATATGCATGAGATGAGAGAGAGACAGACGATCCTGTCTGCGGCTCAAACACTGATTTTATCCGCCTGTCTGCCGTCTCACACACACACACACACACACAGCATGCATGCGTCCTTCTGTCTGTCTGTCTGTCTTCATCTGTCTCTCTCTTTATCTGTCAGCATCATGTCACAGGATGTTTGTTGAGTTGTTTGATTCTCTTTATTTTTCACGTGTCATGGATGTTTTGTTTCTCAGCTCCACTTCCTCACTTGACTTCAGATGATGTTGACAAAGCCTTGCAAAACTCCCCGCGGTTAATGCATGCTCGCAATACAGGTAAGCAGCCCTGTGGCCCCGCCCTGGCCCCGCCCCTGGCCCCGCCCACACCGCTTACACACACACTGTCTGAAGTGCATGCGGCGCTGCGGTTCCCCTGCTCTTCTGCATGTGCTGCTGATGCTGAATGAGATCAGACGTCGCTCACGCTCATCTGTGTCTCAGGAGGAGCCAGCTTCATCTTCCCAAACACCCCTGTCTACCCTCCAGACGGCAGCAGAGGAGCCAGCAGAGCAGACATGAGTTTCGACAGCCGGCGCTCTGGATGGACTCAATCGGCGTCTGCAGCTAAAGGTCGGTCAGAAGCCCATGTGCTGCACACGTTACGCCGCTGATGCTCACGATTAACCTGAATGTGTGTGTGTTCATTAGTTTCTCAGAGTCCTGCTGCCATCATGAGCAAAACCGAAGAGCAGAGAGCTCAGTTAGGTGAGAGCATCATGGGAACTGCACTCACAAACTGACTTTATTTTCACACTGCGAAAATGATTCTCTTACTTAGTATTTTTGTGTTGTTTTCTAGTATAAATATCTAAAAATTCTTGAATCAAGATGAATTTACTGTACAAGTAAAATTATTTAAGATATTATTGTATTATTGTCTTGTTTCTTTAAAAAAATATCAAAATTTTGTTCGTTT
The DNA here is from genome assembly GCA_021397915.2 of Tor tambroides. Lineage (NCBI taxonomy): Eukaryota > Metazoa > Chordata > Actinopteri > Cypriniformes > Cyprinidae > Tor > Tor tambroides. The sequence continues at coordinate 2,489 of JAFVLL020007133.1, read as the reverse complement.
TTCCTTAAAACAAGCAAAAATATCTGCCAATGGGTTAAGAAAAATCATCTTGTTTAGCCTTTGAATTAAGATTATTTTTCTTACCCCATTGGCAGATATTTTTGCTTGTTTTAAGCAAAAACTAACAAAATTTTGATTTATTTTTTTTTTTTTAGAAAACAAGACTTAATATCTTAAATCATTTTACTTGTCAAGTAAATGCATCTTGATTCAAGAATGTTTAGATATTTATACTAGAAAACAAGACAAAAATACTAAGTAAATCATTTTTTGCAGTGCATATTCTGTTTCCATTTTAATTTTACTACGTTTTAGTGATTCTTTTGTGTTTTTGTCATTCTTATTAGTATTTTTGTCTGTATTGTTTTAATAATTTCTATTTTAGTTTTAGTTTGTACTTTTAGTACATCAAGTCAAACCAAATGAAAATGGGAAATGTATTAATACATAAATAAATAAATACTAAATTAATAATTAAATCTGATTTTTTCCCCAACTGTTTACAGTCATGTACATAATCACTATGAATTCTTTTCACAACTTCTAAGTTGCTTTGGATAAAAACATCTGCTAAATGAATAAATGTAAATGTAGCTTATTGAGCTTAATAACTCTTTTTAACATCATGCACATCCCACACTTTTTTCCCTCATTCATGCATGTTTATCACACTAAATAGCAGGTGTCATTAGGGAATTATGCAGGATCATAAAAAATACATTATTTTGTTGATTTTGCGTTGTACCGCGATCACAAAGAACTGCCCTCCAGTTCTTTGTGATCACGGTACAATGCAAAATTATAAATGATAAATCTGTATGAAGTTTTGAGTTCTGATCTGAGCTCAGGTCAGTTTAGAGAGAGTGAGAGATCGTATCATGTCTTGATTTTAGTGCTGTCAAATGATTAATCACAATTAATCGTGTCCAAAATAAAAGTTTTTGTTTACATAATATATGTGTTTGTACTGTTTATATTTATTATGTATATACAATGGTGGCAAAGCTCCTGAGAAACTCTGCTCAAGTGCACCGAGGGCAAAAGCTGCTTTAAACACAAAGGATGCTCACACCAAATGTTGATTTCATTTAGTTAATAGAAGTTACTTGATAAAGAAAATCTATGTATGACATTATTTTTGACAGCATCCTCATTTTACAGCATTTTTACACAAGTGCCTAAAACTTTAACAGCGCTGTAGCTTTGCGGGAAGGTTTCTTGAAGCGTCTTGGAGACAGTTCTTCTGGACTGAGTCTGTCTCATTTTGTTCTGTTTCTTCATGTCATTCCAGACAGACTGGATGATGATGAGATCAGATCTCTGTGTGGAGCTCAAAAATCTCACTGGATTATTAAAATTAATGGCCAAATGAATGTTTGGAAATGTAAACTGATATTTCCTACTGACACATTACAGAAAAAGATAGAAATAACTGACTTAAAACCATTTTTTAGCTGCTGAAAATACAAGTCTTCTAATCATTTTGGCCACCACTGTATAAATACATACACATGCATGTGTATATTTAAGAAAAATATGTTATGTTTATATACTAAATATATTTATATATAATATAAATTATATGAATATAAATATATACATGTAAATAATTTCAAAATATATACTGTATATGTGTGTATTTCTATATACATAAAAATATACACAGTACACACATATATATTATGTAAACAAAAACTTTCATTGGGATGCAATTAATCACGATTAATCGTTTGACAGCACTACTTTATTTTAATCAAATAAAGCATAAATCAGCTGAAGTGCATCACTAGGATGGTCTCTCATGTTTGTTTGTCATCTTCTTCTTAGATCCGTATCAGATTTTAGGGCCAACAAGCAGCAGGCTGGCGAATCCAGGTGAGAGTCAAAGTTATTAAGTGTAAATTTATTTGTTTAAGCGCTTTTCACGCATTGTTTTAAAGCATCATTACAAAAAATTATGTTAATATTTATAATATCTTAATATCTTTATGCTTTATAGTTGCAATTATCAGAATAGAGCTGGACAATAATAGAGTTACATTTTGTTACAATATAAACAATCAAGCAGGTGAGATACACTATATAGTATTTCACTCAAGATGGCGGCGCGGTCAGACGCAGCGGCTACTCCGGGTCCCAAAGACGGTGCTTTTATGTCTTTTAATGTCGTCTGTTCGTCTCCAAATAGTGTCAATTTACCGCTAATTCAGAAGGAAATCACTCCTAAACACATCTATGATCGCCAAAGCCTTTTGGATATCAACAATGCATACAAACACCAATTGTCGCCGGCGGCTACTGAGAAGCTACGAGGCCTTTGTTTACTGCTGAAGCCGGACCTCGAGACCGCGGCCTCGCCTACTGACGCTACCCGCACAAGGCGGCGTCGCAAGCGGTGTGAGAGAGGACGGAAGCGCGGTAAGCGCGGAGGTATACGAGCCAGGCTAAGGGCTAACCCCACAAGACCGGCTCTCCCAACACTCATGCTC
>JAFVLL020007132.1:0-66427 GCA_021397915.2 Tor tambroides | reverse complement strand
CATTTTTCAAAATTGAAATCAATGGAAATAAGCTTTCCTTTGATGTATGGTTTGTTAGGATAGGACAATATTTGGCTGAGATCCAACTATTTGAATATCTGGAATCTGAAGGTGCAAAAAAAATCAAAATATTGAGAAAATTGTCTTTAAAGTTGTCCAGATTAAGTCCTTAGCAATGCATATTACTAATCAAAAATTAAGTTTTAATATATTTACAGTAGGAAATTTACAAAATATCTTCATGGAACATGATCTTTATTTAATATCCTAATGATTTTTGGCATAAAAGAAAAATCAATAATTTTGACCCATACAATGTATTTTTGGCTATTGCTACAAATATACCTGTGCTACTTATGACTGGTTTTGTGGTCCAGGGTCACATATTATGGTTTAAAATTTAGCGTTTAATCCAATGAGGTACTTGCCATTTCTTTGTTGTTTGTGAAATTACTAGCAATTTCTGAGTGAATTTGTTTTTTTTTTCTTGTGTATACTCATTTTTTTTTCATTATATATAATGAATGGGGATGATCAAGAATATATACTATACATACATATATACATAGTACTGTATATATATACACCTCTCTAAATTTCAAACATAACTGAACATTAAACAGCCTTTGCTTTTACACAAATGTGAATAAAATAACACTTGGTGAAATTTAGCATACTGTAAATAAACTGAACATAAAATTAAGACAAAATGTTCAAGAATTGTATTGTTTTTGCTCATTTTAATTAAGTAAATAACAAACAATGTGTTTTTCCACTAGAAAATCTCTGCATTCTCGAAACTTCCAAGTTTCTACAGGAAAACAATTCAGCTCAAATCCTCAAGATCCTCAAATGCGCACATACACACTCAGTCTCACCGTAGCTCCTCTCTGACAGCACATGTTTGTTTGTGCATGTGGGTTAGCGCTGATCAAGGGATTTCCAGACATGATGAAAGAGCTTCAAAATTGTTGTGAAAACAGCTCACCATGTCTACAGACACACAAATATGTGATTTGAGCATGCTGGATAACTGAGGTGAGTGTAGGATGAGAATGTGTTGTCAACGAGTATGTACGTGTTAAGAGCTGATGTGAGTGGCTAGTGAGAGAGAGAGTGTGTGTGTGTGTGTGTGTGTGTGGGAAGTTAATGAAAGCCCTCACTGAAGGTGATATTTGGATGGTGGTGCTTAACCAGTGAGCGATGATGGCTGATGACAGGGGAGGATCAACTCAATATATACGTAGTTGAGGTATATGAGTAATGTGTAATTTGCACACAAACTTTAAACATGCGATGTAGTGTGACATACACTACAGCTTGAAGAACATACTGTTGAATACTGTACTATTTCACATACTATTTTAAGCAGTATATTTGTATATCTGTACAGCAAATATGTGTGTGTGTGTGTGTGTGTGTGTGTGTGTGTGCGTGTGTGTGCGAGATAGATAGATAGATAGATAGATTTCTGAAGACTTACCTTCACAGGAATAAATTATATTTTTAATATTTCACAATATTACTGTTATCACTGTATTTCTGATTTTTAATAATTTATTTTTTAAATGCAGCCTTTAAGATAAGATACTTCTTTCAAAAACATCAAAAGATCTTAATTAGATCTTAAAAGGTAAAATTGTGAAAAATGATTACAGTTTAAAATAACTGTTTTCTATTTTAATATATTTTAAATGTAATTTATTCCTATTTAGTGTTACATTATCCTTCACAAAATATTCTAATATGATTTGATGTTCAAGAATCATTCCGTTTTATCAATTTCGAAAACAGTTATGCTGGTTAATATTTCTGTGGAAACTGTCATATATTTTTTGCAGGACTCTTTTATGAATAGAAAGTTCAAAAGAACATTTATTTAAAATAGAAATGTCTGTAGCAACGTAAAAGCCTTTGCTGTCAATTTGATCAATTTAATGCATTGCTGCTGAATAAAAGTATAATTTATTAAAAACCAAACCAAAACAAAACCTTACTGACTCCACATTTTAGTGTGTTTACTGTGAACATTTTATTAAATTAGAAAAAAAAAATCCAAAAAGGAAGCATTTTGATTAGTGGTCTGAGCTCTACTGTACACTGGTATGTGAAATATTGTAGTTAACATCTCCTCACACTTTTAAAAACCTTTTCTCCATCTTGCTGACCTTGTCAGACCTCATATCCAGACTCTTCCTAACTGCAATAATGTTCCTCATTTAGTTCCATATCCATGTCCAGCTCAGTTTGTGATCTGTATTTCTCCTTTCCTGAACTCTATGAACCCTCAAAATATGTGCACATTTTAGGAAAGGGGGGAAATGATGCTAGGATGCTGTTGCCATGGCACCACTGTCAATCACAGCAGTCCCAACGGTAGCCACTCATTGACCCTTACTGATCCTTTCTCTTGAAACTGACAGAACGTATGAGAGAAGAGGGAATGAGGCCAAAGGAGAGGATGGTGCGTAGGAAGTACCTTTTATTTGAATCACTTTCATTGAATAGATCGCAGTCTGTATTTGGGTCCTTCAGTGGTGAAGTCGATAAAAGCTGGAATGTGGATTAGAATGGGATGTGTCCTTCAAACATATCCAACAAAACCGTTAAAAATGCATAGCAGTGTCCCTCTCAGATGAGGAGTGTTATACTGTACGTAGGTCAGCTGTATTGTGGATGTATGTATTTCACAGCGAAAAGCTCTTTGTTCACAGCCGAGTGGGTTTGATCAACTCCATGACTCTCAGTATTGATCAGATCAATCAAACAGTATGTGGGCCAAACGTATATCTACTGACCACTCACTGATAAAGACTCTGGCCATTCAACCAGAGCACAGACTACTAACACTGAGTATTTCACATCAAAACAAAACAATTACATCATGTATTGTGCATTATGGCATCAGCTGGTAGAAATGTACTCTTTGTATTTATGTTGATTTCAAATGGTTTCGAAAAACTTTTTCAAGAAAAGTGTCTGTTTAAAGACTGGAAATACTAAAAATGTAACCATCAGGTAAAAATTAAACATATTTTGAATACAAATGAACAATCTCGATGTGTTATTTTCAAAAAGTATATATTTTCTAATATAAAATAAATGTAATAATATAATATAAAAATGTATTTTTCTTTTTTTTTTGTTCTGCATATTTATATGTTTCTGCACAACATGATGTTGTTTTGGTGGACAAGTTTTTCAAATATTAAAAAATGTGATTGACTTTATGTCTTAAAAAAATAATAATTTTAATTAAAAACATGCCCATTAAAAAGGTGTTTCAGCATTTACAAGTATCTATTTTGTTAATTTTACAGACATTGAAATCTTCCTTTGAACATAAAACACAACACAATGGAATATGTAATTCATGCACTGCATGCATCAATAGAGAAAATTAGCACATTAACATACTAAAATATATGGTATACTGAGCCATATTTTTAACTTGAACTTTTCTAAGAGTCTAGACACAACAAAAATAAGTGTCATTGGCCCAAATGAAAGACATTTTTGGCCAAACTAAATTTCTGCATTCTGCACTCTAATTCAATTCTGGCACTTTCCTTCAAGCAGAGCCAAAAAGAACTTCAAAAAAATATCAATTTCTGTTTCCACAACAGCTGAAACAAAACAATCTCTTTATCCCAAGGCCAAACATGATTAAATGGCAAATCTAGAAGATCCAGTCATACACCATTTTCAATCTCACCATGAGTGAAGTGTCTTATGACAAAGAGAGGATGCAACCCATGTATCTTCTCTCTTTGTGTTATTTCCTTCCTGTGTGTGTTTGAGCAAGAGAGAGAGAGAAAGAGAATCACTTCACACCTTGTTGCACGCTCTAATAAAATCATCTCCCCTGTTTACAAATCACCTGCTGGTCCAACTCACAGCCAGCTCCAGACACACACACTCACCCGCTTCACCTGTGTGTGCTGTGTACAGGCTTTTAAATATCAGACTTTACAGATATACACACTTCCTCTGTGGCTCCACACTGTGTTAGTGCACCAAGAGCTGAAAATACAAATGAGGAGCAGTAGCAGAGCTTTTAACACCAATAATATCAAAATATAGACACACACCAACACAAATGCTCTTATCATCTCAGTAAGCTCCATTAGCCACCTCTCAGACTTCCCTCTGAAGCATAATACAGTCTCCAGAGAGTCTGTCTTTCCTGTTCAGACACTAAAAACAAAATTAATGTTGTTTCGCCTTCTCAGACTATGCTCTTTTTTATCAATTCCTGTTCCAAACTGTCTAAATCTATCAACTATCACAATGCACATCTTCAGACTGTTTGATCAAAGGCAACAGTAAGTTCAGCAGAAGAGCACCAAGTTTATAGGTTCACTATTGCTGCTGAAAAACACATTCAAGATTCAGATGAGGGCTGTCATGAAATGCATTTTTTATACAATTTTAGAATGTTTCCTGAGGTGCACTTATAATTTCTATGCTTTTTTCATCAAAAACTGTCATAATTTAGATATAAATGATCATTTTCTACCCTTAATTTAGCTCTCTGACTTGAACGCTCCATTGGAGGTGCATTCTTGCTGACAGACTTCAATGTAAACGCCCACTGCTATGACTGGCTAACATCTTTACATATGCAATCCACAAGTAATCCACATGACTCCAGTCTATCAGTTAACAATTAACCATGTGAATTGAAAGGCAGTATGTTTCTAAAAAAACAAATCCATCATTTATGCACTTTAACCATTGCTTCTGCCCAAAATATCACAGTCCATAAGCCATAATAATGCTTCTTCCAGTGAAAAAGTCCATCCCCTGTTGTCCTCTCACGTCAAATTGACCAAAATATTTGTTTTGGATTGTTTTTGCTTGTAAATGGTGCTTGATCTGTGCATATTCCTGATTCAGATGAGATAACTTTTTCACTGGAGCAAGCAATATTATAGATTGAGGACTCAAGAGAAGTTAAAACGTCTTAAAAATGAATTTATTACAAAAATGCAGCTTTTCAATTCACAAGATATCAATTGATGGAGTGGAATCATGTAGATTACATGTGGATTACTCTTTGGACTCTCATTCTTATGGCATTCACTACAGAGGATCCATTGAGCAAGCGATGTAATGCTAAATTACTCCAAATCTGTTCCGATTAAGAAATGGGGGGGGGGATATTCCCTTAAGGGCAGTCAACTGAATTACATGATATCCTGATTAACTAACACTCCCTACATTTGCTAGGGATTGCACCGACTAATCGTCTAGTCGACTTTAATGCTCTGTCATGACGCTTTAAGCACGACGTCGACTAGTCGCTGGTCCTATAAAGGCCGCAACAGGATAAGAAATCTTTGAAGGACTTCCACATTTATGCTCCGTTTCCAAACAGTTAAAATAACAAATAAATGAATACTCCAAAAGTGCTCCACAAGACTTGTGTGATTATACAGGTGCATCTCAATAAATTAGAATGTCGTGGAAAAGTTCATTTATTTCAGGAATTCAACTCAAATTGTGAAACTCGTGTATTAAATAAGTTCAGTGCACACAGACTTAAGTAGTTTAAGTCTTTGGTTCTTTTAATTGTGATGATTTAGGCTCACATTTAACAAAAACCCACCAATTCACTATCTCAACAAATTAGAATATGGTGACATGCCCATCAGCTAACCAACTCAAAACACCTGCAAAGGTTTCCTGAGCCTTCAAAATGGTCTCTCAGTTTGGTTCACTAGGCTACACAATCATGGGGAAGACTGCTGATCTACAATGATTATGTAATTGTCTGCGAGTATACTTATATCAGAATGACCTTGCTTTATTCAGAGAACTTTATCCCCCGGTTTCACAGACAAGGCTTAAGCCTAGTCCTAGACTAAAATGTAAGTCTGAGCTGTTTCAATTGAAAGAAACTTGCACTGACTGATCTTAAAATATATCAGTGCCTTTGTTTTGTCTCAAGATGCACACCAGTAATGGTTTTTTCTAAGCATGTTTATAAAAATTGCTTAAATGTCCTAACTGAACTATGATCTAATCTTGGCTTAGTCTAAGCCCTGTCTGTGAAACCGGGCCTATAACTTTTTTTTTTAGGCTAGAAGTAGGCTACAGTGGCTGATGAAAATAAATACATCATCTTTGATCTACACCTACTTCCGTTTCAACCAACATCAAAATTGACAATTTTTATGTTTTATGGAATATTGCAGTGTTTATGAGTACATGAGAGTGCAGTAATTACTGTAGCAAAAAAACAACAACGATCCAACCATCCAATCATTTCCTAATGGACAAAATCTGCCTGAAAAGTCCCTTCCTATATTTTTCTTGTTCAAGAAGCTGTTGAACAGAAAACATTTAAAATGTACAGTCTGGTTAAAAAAAAAAAAAAAAAAAAAATCATGGCTATGCTGGCCAACTGGCTAGACAAGAACTAAACCAACCAACACAAAATTTTAACCAGTCGAAATTTTCCTCAACCAGTATGGTATTTTGTTAATAGTATACTTTTGATTTGGTTAATAGTTTAGTAATAGTATATGCTAGTATAGAAGACTGGATTACTATTGGCTCATATATGGTGAAGGGTCTCTACATATGGCATCGGGGTGTCCCATACGGCAGTCCTGCAAACAGGCACTGGAAAACCTCACTGTCATTCAAAATTCAAGGATGAGTTGTTGGGGCCTCCTCTCTGGTGTACCCGCAGCTGTGAACTCATGCTGTCAGTCATCATGTTTGGTACTAGTGCTGTCATCTCATCTGCACACTAGAGACCAGATGTTATTCTGCTGTCATAATGACCAGAGCTGTCAAAGAAGAGCAGCAATCTATTAGGGACACAGTAACTTATGTATAAAGGTTACTATTTGAACCCTATGAATAGTCCTATTCATAATTCATGAGCTTGAGAACCACTGTCATGGATCACTGCATCAGTGAATTGACGGATCAGTGAATGAATCATTCTTTTGAGTTGGTTCTTTTGAATGAACTGACTGATTTAAAGCTCAAAACTGCAAACAAGAAACTCAATGAGTCGAGTACTCAAGTACTCTTCAGCATACTTTTTAAAGAAATAGGAAAATAATAATACTTAGGAACATACTTACTTTATTGGACCTTAAAATAAAACTACCTGGTCTCATGAGGAAAACGTACCTCTGGGAACTTTTTTGCAAGATGTGAAATACGTACCAATAAGTATATATCACTGCAGTTTCCAACAGAAAAGAACACTAGAGGCAGTAAAACAGTGAGCACTTTTCGTACACAGTTATGATTACAGCTCCATATGTTTCGCTTTCCGGACGTAACAAGCTTGCTCGATAGCTCAGCCGGCATGGAATTGGACTTAGGATGCGGAATCCTTGGGTACAAATATCGTTAAAACATGACTCATGATGAAAGAGCTGAAAAATGAGAGATCGAAAAACAAGCTAAAACGTCATGCTTGTGATTGCGTTTTTATGTCACACATTCACTTTTGTTCATACTATCAGGTAGGTTTAGGTGTAGTGCAGATGGTACGTTATTTTAAAACGTCACTGAGCATTAGACTTTTTTTAGCTACACTCAATGGACATTTCAAGTCAGAACTGCGGTGACGCATACAAAACCAGCATCACATAAAATGTACCATATGTATGTTCATCTGTTCCGGGGGAACACGCTTTTAGCGCCACCCGGTGGACACTTCACATCGATTATGTCACAAAACGTATATGGCGATACATATTTCGCATTTTGCGAAAAAGTTCCCAGAGGAACATTTTCATCATGAGACCAAGTTGAAATAAAGTGTGATCAAAGTCATATGAGTTTGGAACAACACGAGGGTGCGTAAATATTGATGGAATTAGGGTGAACTTTTGGTGTGAACTTTCTCTTTAAAACTGCAAAGAGAGCAGCAGAAGAGCATGACTACTTCTCCACAAAATGCTTCCCATCATGTGGCAGCTATAAAATAACCGGTGCAGAAATTAGAAAAAAAGACAAGGTGCATCATCCGAGGTGCGGAAATTTCTGCTGAGTCCCTCGGAGCATGAAAGATTTAGAGGAACGCAATGGTGGAGGACTGACAGTCTGTTATTTATAGAGCTGTGCACTGATACAACACGGTCAGCCCCTGCACCATCATATCACTCCCAGCACTGCCATAAAGAGTTAACACTGCTAACACATCTGCTACGCCAGCTCAGCAGATTCAGTGTGGAGGTAAAGAAACACAGCGATGGGCCTAAGAGCACAACATACTACAAACCTACAACCTTTCTAACTAGTAAAGAGGGAATACAGTATAAAAGGCAGTTAGTTTCTCAAGCAGCCAAGACTTTGCATATACAGACCTCTTTGCTGTATACAGCCTGGTTGTTTCTAGTGTTAATCAACTAAAAATGTCAAATAAGAACATTCACAAACTATTCCACTTATGTAAAGGGCTGTGGGCAATATTAGCCAATGCACAAATGCACATGTCAAAAATGTACAGGAAGCCATATGCCATCTGGCCACCTTTCACTTACTATTTTCAACGTACTGTGATTTGGGATGGGCCAATGATGGGCCAAATCTAATTTTGTGCACTATGTAGAACGGAGGGCATGGGAATTGATATGTAAATCATGTTACACTAAAACAGACTGTAGACGAAAACACTGTTGTTGCTGGATTCAAAATATTGGGTATACTCCTGAATAACTGGTCTGTATTTAATTTCCATTAAAATTATTGGCATCAGATAACTTGATTGGCCATTCTGAATATACTGGATATATAGACTCACTGGCCACTTTATTAGGTAAATTGGTAACACTTTAGTATAGGGACTAATTCTCACTATTAACTAGTCGTTTATTAGCATGCCTATTATTAACATTTTGGCTGTTTATTAGTACTTATAAAGCACATATTCTGCATGATCATATTCTACATGACCATATTCTACATCGGTAATCCTACCAAAGACCTAAGCTTAACATCTACCTTACTAATTATTAATAAGCAGCAAATTAGGAGTTTATGAACTCAACTCAATGCATTTAGGCATGCAGACATGGTCAAGATGATCAGAATGGGGAAGGAAGGTGATTTAACTGACTTTGGTTGGTGGTTCCAGACGAGCTGGTCTGAGTATTTCAGAAACTGCTGATCTACTGGGATTTTCATGCATTTCATCTCTAGAGTTTGTAGAGAATGGTCCAAAAAATGTTGCTGATCATGTCCATCCCTTCATACCCACAGTGTTCCTATCTTGTGATGGCTACTTCTAGCAGGATAACAACGAGCTGACTATACTTCATATGGCCTCCACAGTCACCAGATCTCAATCCAATAGAGCACCGATGTGGCGGAACGGGAGATTGGCATCATGGAACAATCTGCAGCAACTGCGTGGTGCTGTCTTATCAATATAATGTCAGTCTTATAAAAACATTACAAAACATGGTTAAACTTAAATCTAATAAGAAAATCAAAGGACTGCAGAGAGACCTCTGAGAACGGACATAAACATGAACAATCAGCTATTATTTAATTACATTATTGCTTTAACTGGTTGGAGTGTTTATTAACATAGCGCTTCTGCTTACAGTTGTATTCTGGCCGCAATCAATAAAGCCCAAACAACACGTACATCAGCAATCCTATTATATTCTCATCCACAAACATGTACACAAACAGAATAAACAAACAGTACACACGCTAAGCCACTGATGCTGTCTTATAGAGTGTCAACTGTCTGTCCTGAAGATGAACGAGAGGGAAGACAGGGATTTTTGGGACAGGAGAGGAGGACACATCTCAAACTGAAAGAGAAGTCATGCATACAGACTCAAAAACGAACAGAAAGAGATGAGAGGCAGAAGGAGCGAGGCACGATACTCAAAGACAGACAACACAATATGACTGATGATTTGAGTTGGAGAGAAAATAAAATGTAAGAATAATTCCATCAAAACAAAGGAAATGGTGTTGGATAGATTGTGAAAATTATCATTTTAAGGCAAGAAGAATTATGTTCAGAGACAGGGTGAAGCAAAGGATAGACAGGGAGAGATAGGGATGGTCTCTAGGCTCCCAGTGCAGTGAGCTGCAGGCACCAGAAGTGAGATGTGACTGAATACATTACAGTCAAACAAGAGGAATGCATATCATAACTCAACTGGCACTCTCATCTGCCTCTCAGTCTTTCTCTGTACACATTCGCACAAGCCAATTAGTCATCCATAATATGAAACACGAGCTAAGCTAGCCAAACAAATGGATTCAAACAGCCTCAATTCACACACGCTTTTACAACCGTGTCACCATAGGACAGTCGCTCATCGTTTTTCCCCGAATGCGTTTGCGTGTTATGCTATAGAGTCTGGACTGCGGCTCCAGTTGCACGCATGACGAAACAAACCTGCAACAACCTGAACCGCAAACAAGAACCCAACGACAACCATAACTCAAGACATTCAATGAGAGAGTTGAGATAAGAGAGAAGTGAGGAAGCCAGCTTTCACACACACTTACTCTCACTCTCTCTGTCCCTCTCAAATACACTTCAGTATGCAGTATGTTACTGTGCACAGTATGATAATTTTCCAACCCAGAAACATGAAAAAATGTGCCTGTGGTGACATTTTTGCAAAACTTATAGTATTTTGCTTTTTGCACGTTTTGTGGCAGTTTCAAAGTGAAATGTCCAGTGAGTGGTGCTAAAAAGTACATTATCTTCGAAACAGATGAACATGAATGTGCCAACATTTTTTAAATTTGGTTCATGCACGTACAGTATCATAGCAGCTCGGAAATTAAATGTCGGTGACTTGTGTTAAAAGGTTAATGCTTTAAAATACTGTACCCCCCACAGTAGCCCAGCCTAAACCAAACCAATAGTGTCAACAAAAGCAAATATGAGATGAAAATTCATTTACTGAAGCAACCATGTCATTTTTGCATGCTTCTACATGTTTTTGAACTGTCTCGTCGAATTGTGTTTCACGGGACTTGTACCCGAGCACTTATATCAGGTGAGCTACCGAACAAGTTTACCATGTCAGAAAATCACAACTCAGGCTCATGAAAATACGTGCCTCTATATACATTTTTGCAACACCGTAATTACGTACCTTACTACACGTTTCACGGCAGTTTCAAAGTGAAATGTCTAGAGAGTGGCACTAAAACACACTTTCAATACGTGACCGTGGCACCCTAAACCTACCCGATAGTGTTAACAAATGCAAAAGGTGATATAAAAACATTTGTTGATGCAGCTGTGCTATTTTAAATTCCTTATGCAGATTTGAGCTGTTTTGTTGAACCGTACTGTAGTTTCACGGGGTTCGTACCGGAGCTCTTCATCACTCAAGTGCAACGCTGTAACGCGTGAGCTACTGAGCAAACCTACTGAATTCCAAAACTCATGCATATGAAGCTGTATGTGACGACAACATTCAAAAGTATCAGTTTTCAAATCGCACAGGATGTTAAAATTGTTCTGAAGTCACAACATAATATTCTGCAAGTAATTGTGTGCAAATTAGGCTTTATTAATCAAAACTCTGCACCTGTAAATCATACTTTGTGAAAAGGAATAAAAGTTGTCAGAGCTTTACTGCCTCTAGTGTTCATTTCAACTGGAAACTGCAGTGATTCATCCATATAGGTACGTTTTTTCAGTTTTGCAAAAATGTATATAGAGGCTTGTGTTTCCATTGAGCCTATGTTGGAAAATCAATATATGGAGCTGGTTGTGTGATGCAAACATTACAATATATTAGTTTATAAATCACATACTTTGGTAAAAGTGTTCTGAGGTCATTTTGCAATGCAACATGTGACAACAAGGACGGTGTACATGTTACCATGTCTGGAGCAGTCGAATGATGTATCTATGTATAGATTGTATGATTTTTAATACGTCTTTCTTGATTGATTTTTTGATTGGATTGTCAAAAGTTAAGATAATTAAGATATTTTACACAAAATTGGAATCAAAATAAATGAAAGAAAATTAAACATTTTGACAATAAACTAGTTGCAATGGCATTTAAAACAATGATTAATACAATAATTTGTTTTGATTCTAATTTTGTATATTTTAGGCAGTATTATACTGTGCAGTATTCACTAAGAAGTACAAAAGAATACCAATACAAACTTTCCCATAAATTATGAATGCGAGTGGTATTTACCTGGATGTCTTTCATTAACACATCAGATGTTTAAAAAAAAGTGCCCAAAGTTTAAGAAACCAATTTATGGTTCAGGTTACTGCCTGAATAAACCTGCACGCACATACTTGCCATTGAGATGAATGGGAATGCTAATGGATAGATCTTTCCATTTAATATAGACCTTGTCGCACACATTCTCTCTTACACATACACACACACAAACGTACACGATTACTTTTCTCCTCTATGTCTGAGCTCCACCATGCACAGCGGGAGCAAACTCAATGAATAACTCCCCTGTCTCATTACAAATATCCCATGGCCCTCATTACCTTTGTCTGAGATATTCAAAGAAGCTGCATTTCCGCCAGTCAGTCTGACTGCCAGAGCCTCTTCAATGTCTGACTGTGATGTTACCAGTGTCTGACTGGATGACACTTACAGAAGGTTTGACTGATACAGGACATACTGGTATTTAACTGGTGTGTTTGCAGGAAAACAACTTGTTCTCAACGTTCTGACTAACAAATCAGTCCTCAAGCACCGACTTCAGTCCTGCAGTGATGCTGATGAAAGTCTGAACTGGTCGTATGTTCATGTAGCTGTGCATTTCCGTGAACCCTGGGGAGAGCTGACACCGCGGCCCACGGTCTCTTCAGCGTAACGACACTCTTTTAAGAGCGATGGGGTAGGAGCAGAGGCAGAAAGATCAGTGTCTTTTTACTCTTCATTTCCAGAGAAATGAATCAAATAAGGAAGGCCAACTGAAGTGGGGGAAAAAGAGTGGTAACACACTGTGAGAGAGAAATATTTTACGAGAGAGATAACAAAAGAGAGAATAAGAGATTGGTTTTTGCACTGAAACTGCAATCACCACTAATAAGCATAACAGGCATGTGCTGGACTTTCATGCTGACAGTACAGGATTATGGTTAATATGCTTGGTTATGGCTAAGAGACTCAGTTCATTGTGACTGTTATGGTTATGGGCAAAAACAACAGCTTTGATTTTTTTTTTAAAACCTGTTGTATGTGATTTTAGCATTACCGAACTGAATTGCACAAATTATCACTTTAACACTTCCCTCGTGAAAAATTACCTGAAATGCTTGTCAGTATATTTGGCAGAATACTTTTAGCAAATTTCAAAGATAATAGAAGTAACTGTAATATTACATATAAAGATGTGCCTCAGTCAAATTTAAATGGCTTAAAAACACACTCTAAAGTTCAGCTAATTGCATTCGGTGTAAATATAAACTACAGGGGTGTGCAGGGCACAAACTAATGCGGGGTTACATTTTAAGCTGTTATATGGTCATGTTATCCTCAGATGTTACAATGTGCCGCAACTATGGGGCATGTTGTCACATTTCACTTCCATTCTTTTGGGGTAAATAAATAAAAAAAAAGTATGTTAACACTTTAGTATAGGGACCAGTTTTCACTATTAACTAGTTGCTTATTAGCATGCCTATTATTAACATATTGGCTGTTTATTAGTATTTAAACACATATTCTGCATGACCATATTCTACATCCATAATCCTACCCAATGCCTAAACTTAACAACTACCTTACTAACTATTAATAAGCAGCAAATTAGTAGTTTATTGAGGAACAATTCGTAGTTAATAGTTCGTTAATAGGAAGAATTGGAACTTAAAATAAAGTGTAACCAAAATACTGCAATTATGAAACAAAACCACATATTTGTAATAGACAAGTGTGAAGTTAATGTGTGAAAAAAATGATTTTCTGAACTCCATGTAGAACCCCAGTTGTGTCTCACAAACTGAGAAAGTCTAAAAGTGTTGTGCCCTGCTTTCCGTTACATTCTATTCAATTGCAATTAACATGCAATTAAGTGTCTGAAAATATTATATTCAGTTCAAACCTAACTATATTCTAAAAGTGTATTATTTCTGTAATAAGTGCTCTATTTAAAAGTACGCTAAAGTGTACTATGTACTTTTTCATAAGAGTTCTCGTCATCCATTATTTGGACAAACAGATGCCATTGATTGCTACTTGTCACTGTTTACTATGGTAAAGAGCAGCGTAAACATTCTTAAAAACCATCCTTATGTTGTGTTCCACAATGTGAGGGGTTTTTGAGTGAAGTATTTCTTTGGGACAGAAGAAAGTATTTAAACATCAACACAAACACATCAACTTTACTGCAGTTGTCTGGTGTGAAAGGGAGAAAGGATGGAACGATTTTCTTTGGTAGCAACAACATCAGATTGTCAGGGCAACTGGCCCAATGTGAACATTTTGCCTGACATCAATGCACTTCCATCTCTAGCTAAACACATCCCAGGAGACTCTGCAGACAGAAGCAGGATCACAGAGTGCCTGTACACTTTTCTGTACCCAACGGAGAGGATGTACCCTGATAGTATCATAGATAATTTACAGTACTAAACCTAACCAATTAATGTTTTCTGTTTAATTTCTCTGTTGTCTGAGAATATGTCTAGTTAAGATGAACAAATGATTACAATAGCATTTAACTCTGTATACACCTACTCATTCTTTATTATTACAATTTTATAAAGATGCACAATATATTGGTACTGGATAATGGTATTGGTTGATATCAGATAATCAATTGTGCTAGTCAGTTAGTTTACCCATTCTGTCATGTAAGCTCAGTTAATTTGTTTAAAACTAATAATTGAATAATTCAGTTACATATTTAGAAAATCCCATAATGAATATTCATGTTTTATTCTTATGAAGGTTAAATTAAAATATTTTAAATGTTCAATTGAAATGTGATGCCTAAATTGCAAAAAACCTTTTCACTTTTACTGTTTTAATTTATTCAGACAAAATGTAGTATTGTTATGGATGCAGACTCATACAAAGGATTACTTCAATACAGATGTATTTATTGAACAGCAGAGTATATGGAGACTGGAGATGTAAGTGTGAAGTTCAATAAGCAGATCAGTGGAGAGATGAGTTGGTAATGAGAATATATATATATATATATATATATATATATTTTGCCTTGACAGGAACTCCTGGATTGGTAGAAGCATACACCTCAGACAGATGAATCCGGTAGATTCTGACTTGGAGTCGCTGAGGGGAAACAGACGTAGGAACACAGGAGACAATAAGCTGGAGAGGACACCAGAGGTAAGTACACGTTGTAGGTAAGTAGCCTGTAAGTTGCTGTGATAGCATTGAGAGTCCACATCGAATGAACGAGACCAGACCCCAGAGTGCTGTGAGGTGTGTGCTTAAGTATCCGACTTGATGAGGGTGCTCATGAGGTGCAGGTGTGATCAATCAGGGAACAGGTGAGGGTGTGCACAGTGATTGGGAGTGAGTGAGACTGACCGATCTGTGACAAGTATACATTTATATAGCAGACAATATTATTTATCATTTAGTTAATAACTATAATATGAAAATAATTACCTTAATCAGCAAATCATTAGTATTGGCCAAACTTTCAGGATTGGTGTATTCCCCACTCTCTTAAACAATTTATTATAGTTGTTAAAAAATGTTTTTTTTTACTAAACCCACAAAATAATGCTAAATAAAGTATGGGAATAATGTGGTGACAAAAAATAGGTTGGGTTAAGCTGTGGAATCATTGTATTTTGTTAAATTTACAAATTCATATAATTCTTGAGATGAAGGTAAAAAATATTGCTGTTCTTAATGAAGGGCAGTTATAAAGTACAAGACTCTATTTGAGCTACAGCTCAATACAGAAACAAAAACCCAACACTGTATATTAACAGAGACAGAGAGAGACATACTTTTCCATTAGACTGACTCTTTCAGGAATCATAATTTATTAGCAAGACAGCATGGTTTCTCGCTCTCTTTAACTCTATATCTTCAGAGAAAATGCAAATGGGTCAAAGCTATAGTGTGCCTGGTTCACACAACCTGACCCAGAGAAGCACACACTCACACACAGACATTCCTGGTCAGGTCCACACACACTGGACACTGTGTTCTGTGACCATCCATTTCATTTCACACAGGAGGGCAGACAGACATCCAGAAGATGGCTCAACCATAAATAACAACCTGAGGAAAGCAGATCACGAAACTCAATATTTCCATCAAGACATTCCTGTAAACATCTTACATCATTTATCATTTTTCTCTTAGCTTCTTTTTTCCCTTTCAGTTTTCAGTCAAGGTGAATTCTCTCAGATCTTTTGCAAGTCTGGCATTGAAGAAGGGCATAAATTTATCAGAGACTCAAAAAAGTGAGATAAAGGTCACTGATTGATTCAATATTCTCTCCACTCACTTTTACATTCAGTTTACTCCAGTTTGCTTCAAAGAAAATACTTCTCCGAACTCCATGTGCGGCATGTATATATCTCACACACACACACACACACACACACACACACACACACAGAGGAATCATTGAGTGCCATAAGAGGCTCTGGTTTGTTGTGAATAACTGTGAAGTTGCCATCATCACATTAAATGCAGCTCTGCTATCATTTTCTCTGCATAATACCTTCATTGTTTTCACAGGGCCATTATACTTCAGTTCCCTCATTTCACATCAGCAAACAAACACTCTCTTCCTGTGATCTTCACATCCATATTTTAGCTATAAAATAACCCGTTTATGAAGATACAGAGAACAAAGTGAACACACCAGAGAGTAAAATTTCCTATTACGTGCGCTGCTCTAAAATTACACTGAGTTTGCGAACCAGACTTAGTTGTTTTTCTTACCCGTGTGTGGGACATAATGTAGACAAAGTGGCAGACTCTCTGATGCTTATGAGATGGTTTATATTGCATCAGTGTAAGAAAGGATTTAATGATGCAGATTCAGTGTGATTTAGACAATAATTAATCTGGATACAGGAAACACAGGCATGGAGAAAATCTGATATATCAGCAGCTAACCAACAACTAATCTTGATCAACACAGAAGACATGTTTGCAAGACAAGTTTCAAGTCTATGAAGGCCAAGTCATGTCTTAAAGTGGTAGTTCACCACAGACAAAAGGGGTTTTAATAAACATTGGCTGTCTATTCAGAATCATGATTTTTTTAATCAATGCTACAGAACTAATACAAAATAACTAATACAATACAAAGCTGGTTGAAAACTTTTAGTAAGTTTTCTATATGCAGAGAAAAAATTATGTAAACAAATGTTTACAAATGTATTATGTCACGATCAAGTATTGAGTCAAACCTAAATCTAAATGTATATGAGGTTTAACTTGAATGGTAAGACATGTTATCCTCAATTCCATGTGTTTTTTTTTTTTTTTTAAAACAAGTTTTTTTCAGAATTGGACACTGAATTGAAAACTTCTTTTTGTATTCCCCATAGTAAGTGGATGGGCAACTATCCACCTTATTTTTCAACACAGAAGTAAGCAAGTTTCTATAAATGTGTAAGACCTCAGATTCATTGGCACTACAAATTTGCACTAACAGTATTTGCACTACAAAACAGTGTTTATGGTTATGATAATAAATGAAAATAATATGATATATATTGGTTTACAAAATCAAGCAGCAGAACAGACTGTTTTTGTATAGTTTTGTACAAAACTATTTGCTAAATCCTGTCACTATAGTGTGAAAGAAAACCCAGTAACTCTTCAGCACAGCTTTTGTCTTTAAGGAATGTAGTATTTCACAAATATTTGTAGGGATGTTCTGATTTTGAAATTCTGCCCAACAACTGATACATGGCCAATATCATAAATCTATACTATTTTGTTCAAAACAGAAAACACTTTAAAATCTATACACACATCAACTCAGGAGTCTTTGTGCTAAATTACTACCTAAATAGAGAAAAACAATTAAATATCTGCCCATACATATTCAGGATAGGCCGATACAATACCTACAGTATAAAAAAAATGCTGATATAATCCTGAATATCATTTAACATAATCTTTCACAACAGATTCTGTCAGTTCTTCTTTTAATAAGCTTGTTTGCCTTTCAGAAATTTTAACAGTTAAAGAGTGAAATCATACAGAATCTTGATCTTGATTTGAACAGTGAATTCAAACCCCCCTCCAAGCTGTTGGATGGGTATCACTGAGCGTTATAGTATAATTATATCCGTTTTGTAGTTTGCTACAGTTTGACAGTCTGATTGGCTGAAAGTAATATCTGCTCATGCTCTCAAAGCAAATGATAAGAGAATGTTTTTCAGTAAGCAAAACAGCACATAAAATATTAAAAATAATCAGCTATATGTCTTTTGCCTTGAAGCAAACTCGCAGAAACTTTAGAGGCTTATTAATTTCCAAACTTTCTCCAACTACAGTAAAAAGGAGAGAAAGCTTCCTTGAAAAGGGCTATCGGCAAATATTTTTGTGTGAAAACTTGCTGAAAGGCTGGTTTTGTTTGCAGGGCTGTCTCTTTGGAAGAGGGCATCTATCGGAGCTGAAGTTGATTACTACTGTAGATGCTTCAATCGATGCTCAAAGAATACCAATGCAGTGTGTGCCCTTTTACATTCTCCATTATTACAGTACTTTTATGGAAATATCATTACTTTCTAATTAGAACAGGGAGGGAAATATATCAGCGTGAGGCACTTATTCTCTGCTGTTAAAATTATTTAAGGTTTCTCTGTAATGATCAATGTAGATCCCAAAGGCTCAATTAAAACAAGAGTTTCAATGTACCGTATTCCCACAACCAATAAAATCTTTCAAGGCCTCAAGAATATCAAGGACATACTGGAAATCAGTGCTCCAAATATACATGTCCCTGGCATATAAACATAATATTTATTTAGTATGATTGCTTGTAATTGCTTTTTGCGCAAGTAGATGTGTAGGATGGTGTTGTTTATAGAAGTATTTGCCTGTTGAATGAAGGCCAGTGCTACACGAGGCACCCCTGAACCGCTGACCTGTGTTAAAGGGCTGTAATTGTCTTTTTACTGCGGCCACTAAATCTCCGAGTGCCCTCACCGTGCCATCGCAACATTCTGCCGATGGTCGTCGCCTAGCAACCGGCATCTAGTGCAAACACTTCTTTCTTTATTTATTCTAATTTAGCTTTTGTGATTGATGCGCTCTGCAACAAAGTGCTTCAAATGGATGGGCTGTTCAGTCTCAAAATTGTTCATGTTCAGAAAATATCTGTCTAATCATGGCAGAGGGGGTGTGTGTAAAGGAAAAGTCTGGGAAATAGCAACCGAAATTGTGAAAAACATTCCCCTGCCAAGTGGAATAACAAGCCAACCCTGCAAGAAATCCCAGATTCTGATGTTTTGATAGTCAGTGGTTGGCCTAAACAGGTCTACGTAGTTGATTGGCCGGACTACCAGTTGATAGGGTCAAGGACAAGCATGTAGATTCACTGAAGTGGAAAAAAAAAACACCTTTTTTTAATTTTACTTTTTTATTTAAAGGCAAGTAGTTGAACTATATTGTGTAGATGTAATACTGTATATACAAGCCTGTGTTTTTGAGTTAAAGACTTTCATTTATGTTGTACATCTAAAAGATTTTCTGCAGCTAGCACAGCACAAACAGAATGTGCATGCAGTCACTTAAATCGATAGTTCACCCAAAAATGAAAATTCTGTCATTAATTACTCACCCTCATGTCGCTCCAAACCGTAAGACCTTCGTTCATCTTTGGAACACAAATTAAGATATTTTTGATGAAATCGGAGAGCTTTCTGACCCTGCATAGACAGCAACAAAACTACCAAGGTCAAGGCACATGAGAATACTTTTTGTGCTATGAGAAAGCTGCGAAAATACTTTTTTTGCACACAGACATAAAAAATAATGACTTTATTCAACGATTTCTTCTCTTCCGGAAGAGAAGAAATCGTTGAATAAAGTTGTTCTTTTTGTTTTCTTTGTGCACAAAAAGTATTCTTGTAGCTTCATAAAAGTAAGGCTGAACCACTGTCCTTACTTAGTTTCTGTGCCTTGATCGTGGTAGTTCCCTTGCTGTCTACGCAGGGTCTGAAAGCTCTCAGATTTCATCCAAAATACCTTAATTTGTGTTCCGAAGATGAATGAAGGTCTTAGGGGTTTTGGAACGACATGAGGGTAATTAATGACAGAATTTTCATTTTTTGGGTGAACTATCCCTTTAAGCCAGTCTTCAGCACAGTTGTAACCACAAAACTCTTTTAAATGTCAAATATAACAGAATATTGAACATTAACAGGTCTTTCCCTTTACTCAAAAAGACATAAATAACACAAAGGAATAGTTCAGCCAAAAATAAAAAATTGCTGAAAACTAACTCACCTTTAGGTCATCCAGGATTTAGATGAGTTTGTTCATCTGAACAGATTTGGAGAAATTTAGCATTACATCACTTGCTCAGAATGAGAATCTAATCAGCTGATAAAAACAAATAATCCACATGACTCCAGTCCATCAATTAATGCCTTGTGAAGAGAAAAGCTAGGTGTTTGTAATAAACAATTTTTACCTTCATTTTTACCTTTCTTCTATCTATAAAGTATGAGTCCTCTATCTATAATATTATTAGTGAATTGATGGACTGGAGTTGTGGAGATTAATTGTGGATTATTGCGATGTTTTTAAACAGCTGTTTGGACAGCGCTCATTCACTGCAGAGGATATATTGGTGACCACGTGATGTAATGATAAATTTCCAACTATTCCTTTTATTTCAACATTTACTCCCCTGATTCAGCTCTATTCAAAGCATGCTGGGAACTAGCAAACCACTGCCCAGTTTCAGACAACAAAATTAATTCATGTAGTCCCAACACAAATGGATTAAGTAAACTTCAGTTTTACATTTTTAAGTGGACTAAACAATGAAATTATGTTAGTACAAAATGTATAGCAATTGTGTTGCTTTAGCTCAGTAAGTAAATTAAACAATCAGCAAAATCCTTTTTTTCCCCAGTGTTATCTATCTGGTCCAAGGTGGTCTACCAGCACCTTGGACCAGCAACCATATTCCAAAAACCCGCTTAACCTGTTATTTTCCCAAACAAGGTATCTGCGCACATTAAATATTGTGCCTGGATTGCAAATAGTGTTTGAATAAACTCTTTCATGTAATTTAATGAAGGTGTAACATGAGACTTTGCATTTCTAATATGAAGCGCTATCTAAATTCGGCCTCAAGTGCTTTATACCACATCATATCAAATTGAATCATTCCTCCCCTGCTCTGCCAAAAATGAACAATACACTTCAAAAGTGATGTTTGACAACACAACAGAATTCAGATGGGACGCCCAAAGCAGTTAGCAGAACTCCAGCATGTATCACATGATATCAGAGATAAGGAGGTCTCTGCCTCTTTCTGAAGTTCCCTGCTGTTGTATGTACTCAAAATCACAAGATCCAAGAGAAAAGTCTTCAAAGTGAAGTGTGAGAAAGAGATATGTTGAGGTTTTACTAATCTTGCATTGATTTTGGAACGCTCTTGCCATTTCTGTGTGCAATATGCCTCAGATGGTCTACGGGGGTCCCGTCTAAACCTCAGATTAGGGTTTTACTGACTAGGATCAGTCATGTAATGCTACTCAGCATGGTTCCTCAATGGGTTGGTGTTCAAGAGCTGATCAGAGGTCAGATAGTAAGCCGGACACTAACCTGCAGCCATCTGCATGTATCCTGCCAATGTGCAGATCCTCCTCTCACAGGCTCCACTGGGCAGGAAGATGGTGATGATGGCCAGCAGGGAGCTGACTGCCAGCAGAGCACATCCACCTGAACACAGCACCGCACTCGCCTGCAACACACACACACACAATACACAAGACTTACAGATACTGCTGCTCTTATAAGAGTTCAGACTCTTTCTGGGGCTTGATTGATTTTTACTACTCAAGCAATCCAAATTTAATTCTGTTCTCATAAAATGAGTTAATCTAGCCACAACTGGTTTTAATAGGTCAAGGTAAAACCACAGATTTTAAATCAAAACTCACTAAACACTGAACAAAAACATCACATGGTCTTACATATTATAATATAAAATAATAGTAAAAAGTAACTATGGTACTATTAGGCTGTTATAGTAATTTAACAAATCACAACAAAATACATTTCTCATTGCAAATATTTAAAGCATTCTTATAGATTTTTTTTCTTCTTAAAGGACTCTTCATTTTGTTTTGGTGTAGTCTAAACAAACGCTGAAAGCTAATTATATAAAAAAAAATATAAATAAAAATGTATGAATCTATTTTAAATGTAGAATATAAATACATTGATTACATTATTGTGGATAATATAAATAAAAATGATGGTACAAAGAACACTGTGTACAGTGAAAATCAATGAGAGTTTATATCATTTTAATAATAATAGCAATGAATGAATGAATAAATAAACAAATAAATAAATAATACCATGTAAATATGTATGTATAGTAATTTTTTGTAACTCTTTATTATTTTAAGGACCAATTCTCACTGTTTACTAGTATGCATATTACTAGCATATTGGCTGTTTATTAATACTTACAAAGCACATATTAATCTGCATGACCATATTTAAGATCCCTTAGCTCTCATATTAAACTTAACAACTGCCTAACTAAGCAACAAATTAGGAGTTTGAGGCAAAAATTGTAGTTAATAGTAGGTTAATAGTGAGAATTGGACCTTAAAATAAGGTGTGACCAAATTTTTACTACAGTGAAAGTGAATAACTGTCCCTGCTCTTCATCCACTTTCATAAAAAGCAGCTTGGCCATTCTACTTAATATCTTCTTTTGTTTTCCCCACAAGACAGAAAATCATATGTGTTTGGCACAAATGAGTAAATGATAACAAATGTTCTTTTTTGGGTGAACTATAAACTTAACATTAAACGCCAAGCACAGAGTCACAGAACAAAAAAAAAACATTCAAACAGGGTAGACAGAAATATAAGGTGTGAAATCAATCAATTTTTCCTAAGTGCTTACTCAGTGGGATCAGTTTAATGAAACAGCGTGTACTGATCCTCTAATCCAGTGTTTCCCAACCCTGTTCCTGAAGGCACATTAAAAGTGCACATTTTGGATGTCCCCCTTATCTGACCAATATATTTCTGATCCTGGAGTCTCTACTAGCGAGCTAATGAGTTGATTCAGGTGTGTTTGATTAGGAAAAGTTGGAAAATGTGTAGTGTTGGTGTGCTTCCAGGAACAGGGTTGGGAAACACTGCTCTAATCTACCACCTTCATCAAATCAAACGCTTCATCATTCGAAAGCCTCACTCCAGCACTACACAATGCCACAATGACCACACGCCTGATATAAAAACAAAAATTAAGGCCACCCCAGATAGGAGATCTCTAAAGTATGGATAGATCTCTCTCATCTGGGTTTTTTAAATCAGATGTTTACTAGAGGTGCTGGAATGTCTTTGTTAGACTATGACATAAAACTCTAAAGAGCACCTAAAGAGTTTGTGTTACAATCCCTAAAACAAAAACATGGAGGATGCACATCAGAGACAGGCAATTGATCTTACTCTGATGTAATCCATATAAGCCTGTGAGGCAGGACACACTGACATCATGAATTATTGATGTGTGCACACAGATTTGGGTAGTATCTGTAACTTAACGCTTAGATGTTGCTGTTGAACCATTATACACAAAAGTTAAATTGTAACCCTAAAAGCTGGCTCAAACAAACATACAGAAAAAAAAAGCTACACATAATATACACATATGAAATGTACACATACAAAAACAATACACATATATGGATAAATATACAACAGCATACTGTTTGTAGTACCACCCAGTGGCCATAGGCATGCCACAATAAATAAAAAGTGTAACAACAGTCTCAATATACTTTTTATTAAAGTATTCTGGTGGAAACTACGGTTACCATAGAAAGTTTTTTTAATGACCATGTAGCTTTTAAAATCTCTGTTCAAATGATGGTTTTCTGTAGGAAATAGAAGCAGTCTTTCTGTAAAGGTGGGTCACAGGTGGCTACTTTTCAGTGAGAAACCTTCAGAGATTTCAAACTGAGGTTTTCATTCTGACAGTTTGATCTCACTGCCTCTTCATTAGATCAGCTGGAGCTTTCAAATGCTGTTTTCGCACACAGAACTGCAGTATCAAACTTACTAGACCAAATCAACTACAAAGTAAACAAAACATCTATTAAAAAGCTATCAGCACATCTCTTGCACAAAAAATACACAACAGAGTGTAGTTCTTACAGCCATTGTCACATTAGCAGCGCGTATCAGAAAGGAGTCACTATAATAATGCAGTTGCCAGTGACTTCATTACCTTGTGGTCCTAATGGCGAAGACATTAATGGCAAGAGCGGAACGCTAATAAAGACAAGATAGCAGATTCATAGGTGACATCTGAAACTGCGGTATTTCTGATGGTAATGATAACATTTGTAGTAATTATGACTGTTTGTGCTGATGACAATATTACAACATTCTTCACAATAATGACATTTCTGCACTGGAAATAGGAAAAATTCTAATAACGCAGAAAACGAAGAAGTGGAACGTCGCAGATACTCGGCAGAAACATATTTCCTTCAAACAGAACTCATTCCCCTTTAAATGGTATTCATATATTCATAGAAACATCTAGTTTTCTCAGCGCCATCTCTTGATCTTGCCATCTTTGAAGCCTTTAGATGAAATGAGCTCTTGCCCACTGTGCTGTCAAACATTACCGTGTTTCATTACAACTAATAGAGACATATTAGGGCTGCAACAGATCAGATCCAGAACTAAATGGTATCTTGGAAAATCATAAATAGGCTGTCTATGACAGGAATGTTGATGATGCTCATAAGTTAAACAAGCAGTTTGCATATTTCATCCCTAATGTATATAGACTACGTATGGCTAGGAAATGGAAATGTACTTCCTGAGGTCAATACTAATTAGTGGTGCTTGCCAAGTGTGCCGTTTCTTTTCAAAGTGATCAGACTCATGATTTTTCATTTAGTGGATGATAAACTGGCCAAAAAAATTGATGCTTAAAGTAGGACCATTTCTAGAGACCAGAATATCTCAATAGAGACTTGGGGTGGGATCATTTGATTTGGGCAGCACCAGAGAAACTGCATCGTAACACCCTTACAACCGGCCAAAAGCCTTTTATGCCACTTAGTAACAATTTTACATTTTGGTTCAACTGTAATTTTATGAGGCTACGAGAATACTTTTTGTGCGCAAAGAAAACAAACTGCGTCGTGGTACTCTCATGAATGGCGCCGGATGCTGATGTGGAAGAGAAATGTAGAACAAAGTCGTTATTTTTGTTGTCTTTGCGCACAAAAAGTATTCTCGTAGCTTTGTGGAGTTACGGTTGAACCACTGATGTCACATGTCCTTACTACCTTTCTGGGCCTTGACAGTGGTAATTTTTTGCTGTCTACGCAGCGTCAGAAAGGTCTCGGATTTCATCAAAAATATCTTCATTTGTGTTCCGAAGATGAACAAAGGTCTTATGGGTTTGGAAAGACATATGAGTGAGTAAATAATTTTCATTTTTGAGTGAACTAGCCCTTTAAAGATGGACCTTATTTTTTAATAAAAATTATACATTTTCGTACAAATCAAATCATACAAATTCCTACAAATTTGCAACCAATTCTTAATTTGCTAAAACATATCATAAGCTGGGTTTCCATCCAAAGTTGTAAATTTAACTTTTGTGCAAAATTGGTATATTGCCTAAAATATTTGCAAATAAGCATTGTTTCCATTCAACGAGACAAAAAGAATAAAATCTCACTTCCTGGTAAACTGGCACAAAATATCATGAAGAAAAGTAGGAGAAGCCACTGAATATAGTAATTTTCATATATAATAAATTACTTGTGCCTCAGCGCGAGCAGACAAAGCAAAATAAATGTGGTCATTCCTTTCAAAGGTGAATGCCTGTTTGGGAACACAGTCGTGTAAGACAGTTCTGGGAAGCAATCATACAGAAATACTTTGACGACAGACTATGGGCATTTCAGAATGACCATAACAACATTTTAGATGCTGTGGAAGATCGGTCCCGCTGGTTAGTCAGGTTATGCCATCCCATAGAGCAAAGTTACATGATTTTTTGATGTGCATGGAGGAATTTATTTGGCAAATGCATTTCCATCTCCCATTATTTGCATTAACCCTTTTTCGCACAAGTCAAAAACCACCTCAAGCGAGTGTTAATACGTTTTTGCGAATTACAGTAATTTTTTTGCGATACTTCAAAATGCGCATAAATACTGGGTGATGGAAACATAGCTATAGTTATGTTTACTCATGAGATTATTTTGACCCACATTTAATCCAGTCAGATTTGGAACCCTGATGGCAGTGGATGTGTGGCCTTTAAAGGGGTCAGCGGATGCCCATTTTCCACAAGTTGATATGATTCTTTAGGGTCTTAATGAAAAGTCTATAACATACTTTGGTTAAAATTTCTCAATGGTAGTGTAAAAAAAACACCCTTTTTACCTCGTCAAAATCAGCTCTGTTCACAGCAAGCCGTTTAGGTGCATGTCTCTTTAAATGATAATGTGCTCAGCTCCTACCGCCCCTCTCTTCCGTGGGGTGACGAGCTGTACTGTTTACTTTAGCCGCGGAACTTGCTAACTAGCACATTATTAGGAAAGGCGATTTGCAAAGATTCATAAAAACCTTTTACTCACTTCTTCTGTAGGTGAAGCTGGATCACGAATGATTTGCGCGAAAATATTTAGGCAGATCGGGTTGTACATTCCCTTCAAAAATGAACATAATCCACTGCGTCTTCAGCAGCTCAGATGACGGGAGTAAATGACGACTGCTATGTTCATTATTACATCCAACAACAAAATACCTCAATCACTTAGGAGACATTCTACTCTGGCTTCAAAACAATGGCGGTCGGACTGTTCACTAGTGATGTGTCGTTCATGAACGATTCGTTCAATTTGAACTAATCTTTAATATGACTCGGGAATGACGAGTCGTCTCAACGAGGGATTCGTTCATTTCGTGTTCACCGTGCATGCGCAACATCCTATTAGTTTTTTACAGGAAACAGAAATGATTAGTTCACCTCTCGAGTCTTCGGGTTTGGGTTCGAGTCGTTCATTCATCCATCCCGTGACAGTCCTATAGACGCTATGCAGTCTGTGCCGGAAGGAGAAATGCTTAGTTCACTTCTCGAGTCTTCGGGTCTGAGTCATTCGTTCTTTTGTCACATGACATGACCGCAGTATTGGATACAGAAATGATTTAATAATACCCAACTTTCCTTACAAACACGTTTACAGTTATGTGATGCGTTTCTGGTCTCAAATTGTAGCTTTTTTATTTCTTACAATTTATACATTTGTGAATACTGTATTTGTCATGATGGTTACATTGAATGTGGTAATACAGAGGCTTTAAACTTCATCCGTATGATGAGGAAAGATCACTCTGATAAAGCAAAGATATAATAACAGCATACAGTTAATAATATGTAATGTTTGTATTTGTTGTAATACTGAGCCGGGAACCGGGCACCGGGCACCTGACAAAAGAACGAACGACTCGAATCCGAGACTCAAGAGATGAACGAATCAATTCTGTTTCTGGTACAGGCTGCATAGCTTCAGTTTATGGGGATGTGACGTGACAAAAGAACGAACGAGATCAGAAGGTGAGGGAAACTAACAGACTGCATAGCCTGAAACAATGAATTAATCTCTGTTTCTCATAATTTGGCCTTGGTTGCATTAGTTTTATTGCATTAACAGCCTTATTTGTAATGTCACGTATGTGTTGTGGAACTTGGCTATTAACATGTAACATTTTAATTATATTCTGCTAAAATGAATGAAATGACTTGAAAAAAGATTTGTTCATTTTGATGAACAAGATTCAAAGATCCGAGTCAGTAAAATGGTCTTCCCATCACTATTGTTCACAGCTCACTGAGGGCAGTCTAAGGTAAAACGCCAGCGTCAATCAACTATCGTGGGAGGGGCCTGTGCAGAACTACATAGACTCCAACACAATGAGTCCATTCTCATGTACCGTAGGAGAGGCAAGTTCAGGTCTGACCCACTTCATGCTCCTGTCCCACCGGCTTTGTATCTCCCCCTACTTTCTTATAATATTTTCATTTTCTGTATAAAAATAAAGTGCAAAGCACCCAAGATAAAATAAGACAAAAAGAAGAAAAGAGAAAAGAGCTGATGATGCAAACAGAAGCCCTCACCTATTGAAATGTTAATATACAGCATAACCATTTGCATACTCATTTTGTTTTGGCGGAACAGCTTTGCATTTGTTATGCACCAATCAAGCCCGTGTTATCTGTACAATATTTAGTGCAAACAATTTCACGTGCATGCATGAACAATCAGCTTTGGCAAATCTGGCCCTGTGTTGCATAGACTAATTTTATTCATTCCTCAAAGACCTTAGTGTATCAACACACTGCCCAGAATTCAACTGTCCTTAATTAGTTTGACATTTCAGGCCTGGCTTTTGCCACAACTCCTATGAGCAATAATTAAAGATTATGCTTCTGTTTGACACTAGAATATAAAATCCATGATTACATTGTGTCCTACATTGCACTTCTGAAACTACATATGTATGCACACAAGATTCATACAATATATGCAAGACTTTCCAAACTCCAGCTGCTGTTCATTTACAAGAAAAATGGCTCCTAACAGCGCTGCCTCTTTCAAAGAGCAGGTTCCTAAATAGATGCTAATTATTTGCCGCTATACACACTGCAAACAGTAAACAGCACTGCAGAGGAAGTGCATTGTGAAGGAGAGAGGTCACGCTATGATGGAAACCAATTTCTGTACCTAGATGAAAAGAAAACAAAATGGAGAAAAATTATTATAAGAAACTACACAACTGTCAAATCCATCACATGTTGTACCTCACAAAACATTCAGAGTTGCTTGCTAATTTGATTTAAGTCAAGGAAAAAATGGATGTTCCCTGAGAATTCTGTAGGGCACAGAGAGAAAAATAACATGACAAATCTCTGTATGTCCATAACTGCAGTAGTTATGTGCTTTAATACAAGAAAGAAACTTCAGCACACAGCAAAAAAATAAATAAAAAATTGAAAAATAAGGTCGCAACAGTTACTGCACATTTTTCAGCGGCCGTGGATCTTGGATCTCTATATATTGAACCAAGCCAATCAGCACTAAGATGGATCACAACAACCTTTAACACAGATGGATCTTACACCTTTTATTCAGAGCAAACAAAAAGCAAAAAGACTTTTAAAAATAAAATAATGTAAGTACTCAGTCTTATGAGTGAATTAATCATTCACCCAACTATAAGAACAGTTTAAAATACAAAAGATTTTGGCTATTGTAAAATGTTCAAATGTATAAATACTGTATACAAGAAGGTGTTTGAGAATGCAGGGAAACTTCTGATTACTTGCTTTATGGGAATGGTTGGTTAATTTTGAACTCTTTGGTTTCATTCCCATTTTCAAGATATCAGATTGATTGATGTCTTTTCATGTTTTTTTCAAGGATTTTGCCAATTAAAGGGATGAACCAATACTGAAATAATGTTCTATAATTACCTTCATGTCATGGTCAATAACTGATGCATTTTATAAATTAATCTGTAAGTACTATAAATACTTTGTAAAAAAAAAAAAAAGACTAAAATTTCTATTCTACAAATGAATAAATTCAAAATAAGATTATTTGCTGAAAACCCTGCCTTTCTGTGTTTGACCATTTTCAAATTTTTAAAGCAGACAACTGCTAATGTACAGCTTCAGAAAACTTAGAGCACATGAATTCAGTAGGGCAGGGTTGACAATATGGATTTATCAATTTTAATCAGTTTGCATTTTAATTGATCCAATATTGATTTCTGAATCCCAAGAATTGATCTTTAAATCTATGCATGAACAAAAATTCTGCCGACCAATGAAAAAAATGACATGCACTATACCTGACATACTTTATATTCAAATGAACATATATTGAATCAAATAAAATCAAAAGCTTGTGAATCGAAATTGAATCATAAAATGTATCTACATTTTAGTCCACAAGTTTTATGGACTGAACTTCATTTTATTAAAAGAACAGGTTGAAAAATCTAAAAAACCTTACTTTGTCATAGTGTTTTTAAATGGCATGAGGCTGAGTAAATAATGACCGAATCTTCATGAAGGTGAGCTATTCCTTTAAGAGATGGAAAATGATGTGAAATAACTGCAATGGTCCATCCAACAGTCAAATTCGTTTCAAAGACCCAAATGTCACCAACATCATCTTCACTTGTCAGTGAATGAGGACTGCTACAGTAACAAAAAAATCTGGCTTAATATTCTGTAAGGGTTTTATATTCAGTGGAATTTGTACTTGATTTACTAGACATACAGACTGGAAATCAAGGTTGAAGCTGTCTTGTTACCATGGTGAAGTGTTTTCTCATATATCTAAAGAGTGTATGCGTGCGTGCGTGCGTGTGTGTGTGGATCAGGTCCAAAGCTGGCTTAGCTGTAGTTAAGAGGCAGAGTGGGCAGTGCCAATTAAGAGGGAGGTGTGTTAGAGCTCAGACTCTCACTTAATCAAATAAAGTCCTTCAGCCCTAAAGAACATTAAGCTCCAATACACGTTTATTTTCTTACAATCAAGCTCAAACCCACACATACTCGCTCCATATTATTATGTGTATTATCCATTAAATTAAAACTACAGAAAACATCTTTTTATAAAAGGTCAAAGCAAGACGCATATTGACCAAGTCTTCTCTTGGCAGAGCAGAAAAATCTATACCAGCATTTAGTCACTCTGCCCTCTGTTGGAACTCTGTAAATGTATTCGTTTTCCCTATTGCCCTTGCTGTAAGAATTCAGACAAGTCCTGCTTGCACTTACGCTGCACAGGCCTCTTCCTTGAGGCACACAGCAACCTTCACAGAAAACAAACAAACAAATAAAAGTGTCAGCTTTTTTATCGTTCAGGTCCCAGTGTACAAATACTAGTGCACCATTTAGGGTTCAGATGATCACACTGGTGGAAACCACTGTAGAAAATCTAGGAAGCCTTTCAAAAAAGCAGGGGAACTTACAAAAAGTTCATTTAAGGCAATACACTTCAGGCA
Organism: Tor tambroides; assembly: GCA_021397915.2. NCBI lineage: Eukaryota > Metazoa > Chordata > Actinopteri > Cypriniformes > Cyprinidae > Tor > Tor tambroides. Next base: position 35,201 of record JAFVLL020007132.1, on the reverse strand, counting down.
TTTTTTTTTCTGGCACTGGTCAATTTTGAGATTGTGCTATTTTGATTTCGTAACATGTCATCTTTCAGACTAACATCTAAAGCATTTAAATGTTTATTACGCTAATTAATTTGCATCTGTAGATGTAAGTTGCAATGCACATTGTTAAAGGTAGGGTGGGTGATTTTGGAGAGGCTAGCATTAGCAAGCTAGCTTTGAAAACATAAGATCTCACCCTCCCTACATAATCACTCTCCAAAGCCACGCCTCCTCCAAAACACATGAACGCACACAGGCAGACCAGCAGCTAACCAGCAACACGATGAGAAACAGCGTTGGTGGAGGGTTGAATGCAACGCTGTCGGACTATGTCATGTCTCATTCACCGGTGAGAAAACATTACAGTACAAAATGCCTAATGTTACAATAATAATGCCTTCCATTCTTGCTCAGTCTGCAATAGTGTAATAGACTGCGCTGATGACGTATCATGTCTGCGTGAACAGGGTGCGTGGAGGTATGCAAATGCATACATTGACAGGCAGGTAGGACAGCCTGTCATCAGAGCCCTCAGACCAAGTGATATGATTAGACGAACATTTTATGATCCTACGCCTTACACAGATGATGTAAATACATATAAATACATTTAGACCACTTAGTGAACTTAGTGATTGCTATCAGGATGTGAGACCAGCACAACAAAAAAATGTTTTTGAACCAAATCACCTACCATGCCTTTAAAGGCAATTTCTCAATGTAAATGTAAAATGTAAAAATTTTAATTCTATGTCAACAAAATAAAATAAGAATTTAGAAACCTTGCTTTATCCAATGTTCAGTTTTCTGTTTTGGAAATGTATGCAAATTTGTGCACATTTAATTAGATAATGTCTCATCTGCATATATTTGGCCAGATTTACTAAACAGGGCAAATTAGCATTAGAGCGCAATTCCATAAAAGCGCCGATGGGAGGGTAAAATTCTGCGTGTGATTTACTGACAATGCACACATTAAAGAACACAGACACAGCCAGATCATTTCCATAATGACCAGCGCAAAGAGCAGTGCAAATTATTGGCTGCTTTAAGACATGTTTTTTTGGGTGTTAAATAATGGTGCAATTACCAGTAATTTGACAAATGCAAACGTTAATAAATCGTGTTGGATGATTCATTTTAATACTCTCCTCCCAAAAATTTAGCATCTGAAAGGGAAACTCCTACAAATGCATATTCAACAAGTTCAAGCGCAAAAATAACTGTGTCCACGCCTTTTCAGCGCTAATTCTTCACTGCGTGTCTTTACTAAATCCTGACAGTGCTATTTTAACGCCAAAAGATGGTTTGTGCTGGGGCAAGCTGTTAGTAAATGTGGCCCTTGAACATTTCAGAAACCTTGTAATACAAAACAATTGTCTTTAATTACTACGATTAATCAACTGGGAAATGATGGGAATATCTATTAGCTAAAATGTTTCCCCTATTCACCTGTGGTCTCTTATAACTCCAGGGAATGATAATAGCATCGAACGGGATAAAGAAAACACAGATGCTCTGTGGCTTCAGGGAAAATCATGCAACTCCTCAGATCAAGAGATTTGACTCAAAACAATATAACCCATTTAACACATGGCAAATAGCTGTAACAGGAGGCATTTCAAGTAGGCCACTGATAGAAATCATATAAGCAAAGTACTTCATGCAGTACTAAAGTGTCCTGACCAGCATGGGTTAGTCTTTGCTATTACTTCACGCATGCGGAGTAACATGAATGAGCGTCTGTTCTTAGCAGCCCTCTACTGTGTTTTACCTCTCGCTCATCTCCTGTTCGGAGGGGTAATAGCCACACCAATCACTCTAAGTGTCTGTCCCTAGCATGTCATCTTTCTCGCTCTCTCCCCCTGTACAGTCTCATCAAAGACAGCCCATTAGTGTCGTAACAGGCCTTCATAAACATCACTTCACACATGAGGCTATGGCACAGCTCCTTCTCTCTTCTTCATTCATTCAGTCTCTCAAAACATCTCCCTTCTTTTTCTTCTACATAATATTCTTTTCCTTTCCATTCTATCCCAATATTCTATCCCATCATATGTAGAGTCAAAAATGAAAGTGTAATAATGTTATGGTCTTTCTAGATATACTTCCTAGGATATCTTGGATATCCTATGGTACTTGCAATAGTATGACATGAACAAGTTAGAGATGCTGGGAGGATTGCAGACACGACCTGTAAGCAATATTGTAACGAGGAGTCCACTGAAGGCGAGCGTAGTGAGAACCCAAGTGCAGTTTATTTACAATCGTGAAATCCAAAATCCAAACATAATCCAAACAGACGAAGACTTGACTTGACATGAAACAGACCTGGCTTGAAACAGACTTGACATGGCATGAACAGACATGGCATGAACAGACGTGGCATGAACAGACTAGACTCACCGACAGCAGGTTACAACATTAATACACGACAAAGCAACAGGGAAAATAACATGGCAACTTATAGAAAACTATGAGGGTCACATGACATGAACAACCAATGAAGACATGACACAATGAACAAGAGAACCAATCAGCATGACACAAACAGGAACCATAACAGAACTTCAAAATAAAAGACATGAAAATAAGAACATGAAACAAAACCAAAAACAGACTTTACAAATATAGTAATATAGCTTATGACAAAGTGTTGACATTAAACATTAAATAGTTTTTAAAAAATTAAAAAAGCAAAAGGAGGCATCTATTTAAATTAGCCTGATGGGATCCAGCACCAAATGTTTGTAATCTATCCGTGATAATTACCAGTAAAGTCCAAATGCTTTTGCAATTAAAAGTGAGGGAAGGGAGTGGAGAACTGTGATCCATAATTAATCTCTTTCTCCCATAAATGATAGTGTGACTAAATAATTGTTTTGTTTTTTTCTCATGGACTTTGATGCCTGTTTCATATTGGAATGCAAATCAGGGAATTGGGTTTCAATGTTTTTGTTAGGCAGCACAGTGGCCTGAAATTTCCCATAACATTCCAGATTAGGGAGACTCATACCATTTAGTGAAAGTCAAAAGGTAACACTACACTGACCCTTTGTTGAGAAAAAAAAAATCCCAGTGTTTTGTCATGCTAAGAGGATGTGCTGGAAAACTCCCTCCACTTTTAATGTGAGTGAAAATATAAGGTGGCACATTTGATCCAAACAACACAAAGAGAGAGGCTCATTTGCCATACTCACTGCCAGGCCCAGACGGGATCAGTTTTGTATTTTTTTGATCTGATTTTAAAGGAAATCTGCAAAATTCTAAATTTAATAGATAAATGTTTAAATGTGGTAAAAAAAAAAGAAAAAAAAAAGGGGGCAGTTCTGGGGTCAGTGAATATTTTGGGCTTAGTTTGGGGTCGGTAATATTTTTCCAATGTTTTTGAAAGAAGTCTCTTATGAACAGCAAGGCTGCATTCATTTGATGAAAAATACACAGTAATATTGTGAAATATTATAACAATTTAAAATAACTGTTTTTTATTTTAATATATGTTAAAATTTTCTCTTGTGAAGGTAAAGCTGAATTTTCAATTTTCAGCATCATTACTCCTAGTCTTCAGTGTCACAAGATCCTTCAGAAATCATTCTAATATGCTGACTTGGTGGTCAAGAAACATTTCTTATTATCATCAGTGTTGAAAACAGCTGCTTAAAATTTTTGTAGAAACCGTGATACATATTTTTCAGGATTTTTTGATGAACAAAAAGTTCAAAAGGACAGCATTTATGTGAAATAGAATTTTCTGTAACAATGTAAATGTCTTTATTGTTTTAATCAAAAAGTCAATCCTTGCTGAATAAAAGTTTTAACTTGCCATGCCAACCCAAAACTTTTGAAAAGTAGTAGACCTCAGACACAAAATATGTGTACACAAAATATGCCAATATTAATATAAGACAACATGACAACAGTCAAAAGTTTGGCTTGTGAGACAAGTCATAATCACAAAACAGAATTCCTTAAGTAAAAAAAAAAAAAAAAAACAGACATTAAAAAAAAATTCACCCATGGCTGAAAAGATAAGGACATTAACCAAAATATTTAAGAAACAAATGAGCAATGTACAGAGAATGTTAAGGGTCTAGATTTTGAATTCTCCCTCTATTCGTGTTCAGGAGTTTGTTTTCACCCGTTTGACCCTCTCTTTCACCCAGCACAACTGTGTACAGATGCTTTGGGAATTAGGAGGTCGGCGACTAAAGAGGAAGGGTCAAAGGTCAAGTTCAAAACACAACTCCAGCACGAAGGAAATGTCATGACGACAAGAGACGGCAACACTAGAGAGCCTATTGTTGTACCTCTCAGCATGAAATAGCTCCACTTAACAGAATCGCTGCTAGAGGAAGTCTCGGCCGATTTGTTTTATGGTTGTCCGGGTCAGAATGTGATGTACAAGAGGTTAGTATTGTGTTCATGCATTGTTAGTGCGCATGAACATCCTTGTGAGTACATTTGCAACCAAAGATAAAACTCAAGGGCAGAGCAAAGCATAACTTCACCGTGACTTTCCCCATCCTGTCTTCTCATACGGGTATAACCAGCCATCTGAGCGCCACAGGCAAACCCTGGGCGTGCCGTGGAGATGGTGTTAAATGGATTTGAGTCAGCTCCAGTCGAAAGCCAACAGCCAAGCTCTGGTGCACCCATCCCTCATATAAACTCCAGCCCAAATGCATGGCTGTCTGGGCTACTCAGCAGCATATCAGCCCACCTGCCTCCAGCAGCGTGAAGCCTACCATGTGTCCTTTGAACTGACTAAAAGAAGAACATTTTTGTCCATGTAGAGGTGTCACGCAGAGCTAAATCTTTTTTGCTGTGTCTCATTTAACCTTTTGCCCTTCCACTCAGCTTGTATCTCCCCCTTTTCCACCACCACCACTCCCTTAGCTCTCGCTTCTTAATTAGTAATTAGTCCCTCCTTAATTTAGCAGCTGCTTTTATCCAAAGTGATTTACAGTACACTTATTACAAAAACAATCTGCCTGGGAAACCTGGGGTTAAGTGAAGGGCACTATGGTGATGGTTCACTGCTCGCTGCTAGTAGGGTTCGAACCAGTTACCTTCTTATTACTAGCCCTGAGGTTCAGTCAGCATGAAATGGCCTTCACAACTCATTTTATATCCATAATGTGACCGTGGCTGTAACTAACGATTATTTCCATAAACGATTAAGCAGATAAAAAATGAAAATTCTGTTTCTGTTCATTCCACATCCTGCCCAACCTTCTCCTCCAAACACTGTGCAAATTGAAGGCTGCGAAAACAAAAATGCATAAACGTAAGCTATCAGGGGCGCCGCTACGGATTCTGGGCCCCCTGGACAGCATATTCACTCGGGCCCCTCTGGGGGGGTCGGGGGGGGGGGTTGGTGATGTGGGAGGGAAGAACAAGGTGACAAGGTGGCGCGTTCCCGGTAGAGCCCTGCACGACCCGACCCCGTCTTTTTTCCCCCTTCTCCCAAATCAGATTATACTGTTTCAGTTTTGGCTAGTTCAGTTTTGTATGTAATGGCAAAGTGATTATATTTCGTTTCGTTTTTTTATTAAGTTAATTTAGAAAAACGTTTGGAGCATTTTTTTTGTTCGTTAAATAAGTTCTTTTTCTTTCTTAAAGTAACGACCAAGCGGCCAGTGGCAGACCGGCAGGCTGATCATAACCATGTTTGATCAATTTAGCCTTCTCAAATCATCAAGACTTGCCTAAAATAAAATCTATAGATATACTAAAACAGTTCCAGCATATAACAATGTTTAAACGTTAAACCTAGATAAATGTGCGCTGCATTCTAGTTTTTACGGAGAGTGGAAGCTAAAGCGCAGGACATGTAGGCAGCAGCGCAATCAATTGCATATTTTTCAATGGAAACAACTTGCGCCGTAAATTTTGCTTACAAATGTAAGAGTAATACATCATTCGTAATTGTAAAGGGTCTACTTTTATTTGTGTGCACTCACAATATCAACAAAACTTTTATAAAATATATAAAATAATTTTATAAAATAAAGAAAACAATGATGCGCTTTCTGCCGTCTAGTCTTGAACAGGAGCACTTCACAAAAATGAACCGAAACGAATACATGCCTCACAGACATGATAAATATATCTATAGAAAGCTTTAAATTACTTCTTAACGAAATGAATCAAATCGAAAACAAAAACTCTTTCATTATAAACCGTGAAGATACACTTCTCTCTAAAGGCGCGTCTAATGAGGAGATGGCGAGTCAGGATCATCATCTTCATCTTTGCGACACTGACACAGAAAACACTAGTTTATTAATAAATAATTAAAATATCTCCTTACTATTTCCCCCGGACACATTCATGGTAATTACTTTTGCTGGGGCTTTGCAGCAAGCTTCAGTCTATTGCGTGTATTTGAGCGCAGAACTCTTCAGCTGCGCTGACAGCACTCTCTGCTGCTGCTGGACTCTAAACACCGTCGAGCTGCTCTCAGACGCGGCACGGTCTCGTGTTGTTTCCACCAGCGCGGCAATTTTTTTCATCACTAATTGATGGATGTCTAAAATATAAAAATAAGGAGAAGCCTAAAACAGGCTCGAGGCCCAGCCCGCATCTGAACTATGACGTGAAAATTGGCCAGAAGCCCGGCCATAGATGCGTAAAAAGTGGGCCCGCAAAGTTGAAATGCAGGGCTCTAGCGTTCCTCTCGGTAGAAATCACGTTTCCCCCTCGGGGGGCCCCCCCTATCGTCGGGCCCTTAGAATCGTCCTAACTTTTCCCCCCCTTACGGCGCCCCTGTAAGCTATACACAGGGGTGCACATAAGTTTTTCAGCCTGGTTCTCATATGAGAACCTGGAGAGTTGGTTTGGTCCTCACACGGGCCACGGCATGTAGTGTGACCCATAAAACGTAACTATAAAAAAATAAATTAATAATAGTGATAATAATATTATTGCACTTTATTTAGTTTTTTTTTTTAATAAAATAAGAAATAAATAATCAAGTGTGATAATACTATTTTATTTTAAAATAAAAGGGAGTATAAACTTACAAATAAAATGTTAATATTTTATCATATATTATTATTATTATTTTAATTTTAATTTTCATTATTTTCAAACGTAAAATCAGCGAGCTTTTATTTTGGCGGGTTGCAGGCAAGTAAGTATATGAGCTTCCGGGTTTAGCGCCGCTGACTGAAGAGTGTCAGTAAATGAAATATCACAGTTTTGCTTTGAAAACGGCAGCGGCTAGCCTAGATTATGCTTTCAGTTTGAATAGAAATCATATACAGTACAGTTTGTCCATCTAAAATGGTAATTGTGCATTAACAGCTGTCATCCATGTCGGTAGGCAAATGCGCTGTCAGAACTTATTTACACAGCGCATTTTTAATTTTGGTCGCGCATGCAGACCACTTATGTGCACCCCTGGCTATACATTATGTGCACAGAAAGATTTTACATGGATGAAAACTAGCCTGTGAAGGATAGACTTACAGCAACGGTAGTTCTGCTACTCAAAGACTCGTTTTCATTCCTTTCAAAAATGAAATATGGCGCAACACTGACTATGGTCTATAAATGTTTAGCACACATACGCATGAAGTCTGTGAAGTTTATTTGAGACTTGCTTGGTGTCAGGATGAGCCTTTTTGCAAAATGCAAATACTTGCATGAATTTATACAATTTACAGATAAGAATATAACTGTGAAACTACGAAAAATCACCTCTCAAGCACATTAAACAGCACACTCACCCAAAGTCCTTTCTGACCTACCTGACATGGCAACCCACAAGAAACTGGTTATGAGTGTCTTTGAAGTGTTTTGGTCATGCAGTTTTCCCACAGGTGCTTAATGTGTGACCATCTGCCATTTTTCACATGACAATGAAAACCTGATGAATGCAGTACAAAGAAGTGGATGGCTAAATGGCGTACAGGAGAAAACGGCGTCTGCCACAATTTTAATATTAAAATTGCTGAAGTTTAGGTTTGATGTTCACCAAAACCAATCAAAGTGCTTGAAAAGTGATCACCGAGCCACATGGTTTTTTTTTTGGCTAATATTCTGTTGCTTTAGTAAGTCACAATGTACTGCCAATATATTAAATTCACCCAACCAAATATTCATTAAAGGGATAGTTCACAAAAAAAAAAAGAAGATTCTGTCATTAATAATTACTCACCCTCATGTTGATCCAAACCCGTAAGACCTTCGTTCATCTTCGGAACACAAATTAAGATATTTCTGATGAAATCCGAGATCTTTCTGACCCTCCATAGGGAACACAATGTAACTGAAATGCCTTGTTTATGAGCAGAGGAATGCACACACATGCGTCGTGGTACTCTTGATAATAGCAGAGGACAGTGATGCGGAAGAGAAGAATTGTTGAATAAAGTTGTTATTTTTGTTTTCTTTGCACACAAAAAGTATTATTAAAGGTTCATAAAATTACGGTTGAACCACTGATGTCACATGGACTATTTTAACAATATCCTTACTACGTTTCTGGGCCTTGAACGTGTCAGTTGCGTTGCTGTCTATGCAGGGTCAGAAAGCTCTTGGATTTCATCAAAAATATCTTAATTTGTGTTCTGAAGATGAACGAAGGTCTTACGGGTTTGGAATGACATGAGGGTGAGCAATTATTGACAGAATTTAAATTTTTGGGTGAACTATCCCTTTAAGCTATTTGTGCAGGTGAAAGCAAGTCATATACAACTTCAAAGGAGAGTAAATAATGGCAGAATTTTAATTTTGGGGAGAACTATTCATTTAAGAAAGTGAATAGGGTCAAATTTGTTTTTTATGTTAATCACAATGCCACACCACACTGGCAAAATGATTCAGCACATAAAGTTTCAAGGTGTGCCCCACGCTTCACTGAACTGATCAAAACACTTCTGTTCTCCAATTAATGCTGTCCATCAGTTTGCTCACAGAGAAATACAATGCTACACTGAGCAAACACATCACATGCTACTCAAAATACAAAGCTGCTGCTATTTATAAAAAGCACTCTTGTCTTTGTATTGTGTTTCAGCATGAAAAACTTTTACCTGTCAGGGCTTCAACCAGAATACTTGAGTTAGGGTTGTAGAGCACTCTAGCCTCAATGTACGCTGGGTATTCACACAGATGCTGTGGGTGGGTGTGAGATTTACAGTATGCCCACTCTACCAATGGAGGTGGACTCAAGGAAGCTGTTATGTAAGTCTCTTAAGACAGGAAAGTCAGCACAGCCTGCAGAAGCAGCAGGATGGATGTTCTGAAGAGTCATTTTTGGCATCTGAGCATTCGTGAGAAAATAAACATATTTACAGTATGTGACCAGCAAGGAATCCAGCTGGAATAACATTCCCAAACATTTCTGGATGATAAAACATACATCATCCAGAAATGTTTGTTTTTATTTATTAACTAAAAATGTAAAGTTTAATAACATATATTGCAGTAATTCGATCACTTGAATGATCAACACTTCAAATTAGGCTTAACACATTGAAGGGGTCAAGCATAATTATTACATCTTAGCACTTATATTCTAAGAAACAACATGAAAGTGATTACTGTGTTTTTGGACTTACTATTTTTAATGAATACTGTGTGTTTATTTTTGCTAAATAGTCATGGGTATAAATGCCTTTAAAAAAAGACTGACTGGACATGAATTCATGAATTCACGTTCTTGAGTATCAAAATATTTATTGATGAAAATACAAACTACAAGATTTCTATTTCAAATAAAAGTTGTTCTTTTCAACTTTCTATTCATAAAAGAACAACTGCTTTCAACATTGGTAATAATGTTTCTTGAGCAGCAAATCAGCATATCAGAATGATTTCTGAAGGATCATGTGATACTGAAGACTGGAGTAATGATGTTGAAAATTCAGCTTTGCCATCACAGGAATAAATCTCATTTTAAAATATAGTAAAATAGAAAACTGTTGCAATAAAAAAAAATAATAATTGCACACTATTACACTTTTTACTAAACTTTAAAAAGGTATAGTGTATATAGGGCTACATACATTCCACATTTACAACAACGACAAAGAAAGAGTAAACCATTTACCAAATCTTTTTTCTTTGTTTGCTGTTGGATTAGACTTCCAAAAGATATAATGGTTTCATATAAAATTTCATAAAAATGAAAAAAAAAAAAAAAGTATTAAATCAGTGATAACTGAAAGCCACTTAAACATGCAACATGGTGAGGTCATGTGACAACAATGTATCATACTACTACCTAAAAATAGTAGGCAGTATACAGTATACTGCACAGTAAGCATCAAGTTAGTATTTCATTATGAATGTAGCCTTTATGTATTTCTACAGCAGGTATTGTTTGTATTGTACATAAGTCTAAGTAGATTTCCTCACTGTGTCTGGTGTGAGTTCTCTTTTGTTCCCTATAAAATAAGAAAACACAATCCTAAAGCAATCAAACACTATCAGATATACTATTTGGCATTGTGCTTGAATGTTATTGCCCATAATTCAGAGCATATTGTAAAACAGATGCTACAATAAGTAACAAGCTAACTCTCAATCAATGGGACCCAGTTGAGGAATGCAAGGCAGCGCCTGAATCTGGTGTTTTGTAATGAAGACACAATGCCCCTGAGCAACTACCCCATTAGTCCACAATGTCAGCTCACTGGACACAAGAGCCATGTCTGCTCAATGGACGCTAATGTCTCATGGGGGTTCGCACAGAGCGTGGGGCAAAAATAAGGGAGAAAAGATAAAACGGCACCCCCTCCCTATTACGTTCTCACCACTTTCTTTCTTTTCAGTCCTCTTTTTATCAGCCTTCCTCCCCATCGGCAGGGCCGTAAATAATACATCAAAATGGTAGATGGTCTAGGCGCAAATGAGAGGGTTTGTGGATGTGGAGGCATAGGTGTACTAATGATGGTATGGCGGCTTCAGAGCTGAGAAAGGGTTCTTCATCTTTTCATCTTGTTAAAAACAAAGAATATGGGCCTTCAAGCAGATATCCTACATTTCTCACAGACAAAAGCTCTGGCTAAGATTAAACATGGAGATACATGCATAAACACATCCACTTTCTCATTTTGTGCCAAACATATTGCCAGAGATGACATGAATTGACAAAAATACAAATAAATAAAATAAATGAGGGAGAAAGCATTTGCTTAACGATCATGAGATCCGTCTGTGAGAGTAAACAAACCACACATCACTGTGTGAAAATCAGCACTTGCACACATTAGCAAACCTGTTTACAAGTGCTGTATAATGATGCAGGGTTATTAATGCTTTTTCCTGTGCATTAAGGGCCGGTAGAGAAAGAAGGAAATGCTTCTTATCCTCAGTGAGAGGACTGTGTTGAGACCGTCTGTGGTTTAATGTGATTCACCCAAGTAGATTTTAGGAATAGATTTAGGCTTAGGAGCGGCTGGAGTTACAGATTTCTACTAGATTTTAGGCAAAAATAGAACTTTGTTATTTCTGAAGTTATAACTTGATGTAACTCATTGGCCACAGTTAGAAATATTTACTGAATATTGCAGTCTATTTCACATTCTAGTTATAGCAGGCCAGGCAGTTTAAAGTATATTCTGCTTAGTATGCATTAAGCTGTGTGCTAGCAATTCATTCATAGTTTTACTGTCACTGACTTATTCTGACAACTTATTCCTCCAGTCTGTCCTGAGGATGGGTTTCCCTATCATGCGCTGATTCTCCAGACCCTTCCAATTCCCTGAATTTTTCCTTGACATGATAGTGCTGGCTGAAACGAGGTTAACGTTGATTAACTTTGGGTATGTTTACAAAACAATGAATGTTCTTAAAAACAGTAAAGCTTTTCCTTTGGATTTCTGAAATGTTTCCTTTGTGTACAGATGATGTTGTCAAAATGATCCCTGTTCACATGGTTCAATGAAAATGACAAATTACGCTGTATTATGCATGGCAGGCCAGTAGCTGTCTATGCATTTCTATAGACTGAACATGTAATATGTTTTCACAAATTTGCGTTTTCATAGTTTACATAGAGACAATAACAGTACCGTTTTCAAAAACTTTGAAACTTATTTTCAAAAGTTTGAATTTTTAGGCTCCCAAAAGGAAAGCAAGTTTTCCTTTCTAGTTGAAAATGGTAAACAGCCCCTTTTTCTAGTGCTGCTTTTTATAATTTCCATTACTGAAAGCACCAAATAACCAAAGCCGAATCATGATGGATGGATGGATGGATTTTTTTGTTCTGGACAACAGATGCATAAACAGCGTGTTACACTGAACAAAACTTGACAAGAGACATGAAACATGAGCGTTATAAATACAAATGCACTAATAATTTAACAAGAAACACCTGAAAAAAATCAAAAAGTTAACAAGACTATGACTGTCAATAATAAACTTCAAAATAATAAAAGATATGAACTAGAACATGAAACTTGATAACATGAACTAATAACAAAACCTGAACTATCAAGACAGAGCTTACATATATGTAGATGTACACACACACACACACACACGGAATAAAAGAGCAAGGGCATTTAGCATTCGTAGGAGTTGAAAAGATGAGGAAAAGGAGTGTGGAAGTTGTCCTTGAGTACACCTCACCCGCTCTCCATAAAGCCACTCTGTGCACTTTCTCCTGCATTTATGCATGAGCACTTTAGCCTGTCAGTGCTCTCCTTTGCTGTTTGAAATACTACTGTAACTGCAGAGCTCACTATACAGGCCAGGATGGTGAGGACGTCATCATGTCACCATCTGAAGAGTCAACACAACCACCTACATGTAAATAACTATTGACAATGAAAGTATTCTGTGTCTTGCTCATATTATGAAAAGAACATCATGTGCTTGAGTAATCCTATCCTTATTTCCACAGTAAAACTTAATATACTTCATAAAACATGCCTAAAATAAAAGGAAATTGGTTTCAAGGGCTTGAAGAGAAATAAACTCCAAGTTTGTTGGCAGCCTTTTTCAAATGATGCGATGGAGTGAATTACAAACCCAGGAGCAGAGGTTGCATCAGCCTGATTGCAAAATAATTTACTCCCTCAAAAGGGCTCACTTACTCACTTAAAAGTGTGTCTCCTGCATCCTGACCAGTGCTGAGCTCTCTGCAGTCAGCGGTTTGTTAAAAGTGATGCAACAGTACACAAATAACAAATTCACAATTTATCAAAAACATTTGTCAAAACGTGTGCAACCATTAATTAAAATGGCTCAGTTCCACTCTAGAGATGTGGACATGTGGGCTATGAGATGGAAATTCACTCTGACAGTTGAACGGGAAGCGCAAATAATAGGCTGAGCTTGTTAAAGATGAGCATGATGAAAGTTCCGTATAAGACCTTTTCACTCAACACGGTTTTTGTTTTTTTGCTGTGCATGGCTGTCAAGTGATGTGTGCTGCAGCTTGTCTTAAAAAAGAGCCATATCTTACACTTTTTTTTACAAGGGTATGATGACAGTTAGGCTGTCCCCATAAAAAAGTACTGTCCACCCCACCCACCCAATGCATATTTAGCAAAATTAAAGTTTTAGATTTTATTGGCTTTTATCTTTTGCGTATTAACTAATTATTGCCTATTTTGAATATATCATGACCCAAATCTGTGGTAACCAAGTTTCATGGTTTACAATAGTAATATCTACTAATAATGCTGATATCTATTTTTTTATGTATTATGTCAGTCAGTTAATAGTTAATTGTGTTCATGCACAATTATGCTCATGGCCCCTATTTTTACATTTAGATGATCTTTGCTGTCATAAAACACTTATTTAAAGCAAGGTTATTATAGTTAACTAACTTTTTAACTTTTTTAACTAAAAAAGAAAAAAGAGCATTTCCGTTACTTCCATAAAAAAAATAAACAATAGATAAAATAAAATAAAATATGAAAAACTTATTTTATTTCAGCTAGTTACCAAAGCAACATTTCACATTTAGTTTAACATGATGTACTCAAATAAACTAAAACTGAAATAAAAATATTAGAAACTATAAGGATATATTAAAAAACACTAATACAAAAGCATACAACAAAATTACTAAAACTTTAACTCAAATTTAAACAGAAAATAGAAAAAAAAATGAAAATAGAAAAAATATAATATTCTCAGTGAAACTAAAATAACAGACTTAAAGTTAATCTTTAACAATAATGTAATAGCACTGTTAAAATTAATTTGCAAACTTTAGAATTAATGTTCATTTTTGCATACTGTGTGTTTTAATGCCTAAATTCATTTCTAGCATTTAAGACAACTAATTGTATTGTTTAGTGTTTCAATTTTAATTAATTGCCCATATCAGTGCACACTTAATTTCCACTAGACCTTTAAGACTTCTATGTAAATGACCTTTGTTATGATTGGCAGAGTACTTTTTTAGGATCAAGCAAAAGGTTCTTCAGCTGATACTGAATGAAAATTCTTCTACTTCCTCCTTCACCATGACCGAGCTGGGCAATACCTGTTGCTTTGTAAACATGGGCTGTCAAATTCTAATGTGCTTGTGGTGTTATTCTGAAGATTCTGAACAATCAATTTACACTCATTTTCTTTTGACAGGCATTTGAGTTCCGACAGCTACTGTGATTACAGAGCACATACTCCTACTTCAAATATCCAAGAAAATCCAGTTTGATATGGCTCTTTTAAAGTTGTCCCAGGTTGGGGAAAAATGAGAACTCAGTGTATTGTTTGTGCGAAAGAACAAACATTTATGAGAAGCTGGCTTCATAAAGGTTTTAGACCCGACATCAACAGCTCAGCTCTTTATTTGAAAAGATTTAACACATCTGCTCTGCAGGCTGTTGTGCAGTCAGTGATCCATCTGCTCGTGCACGTTACAAATGGCTTGCGCGTGAGGACCGCTGATGAAAACAAGCCCACAGCAGAGCATGTACCCTACGCATCAAGCCAAGCGAACAATCATTTACGCTAAAAAATGGTCCTGGGCTCACGGTTAAATCAATACATAAACTACCCAGAGGGTCTCCTGTGGAGCTGCTGAAGCGGACAGGCTGTTTAAGTAATGGACATCATGTGAGGTGAAAGCTCTGACTCAGCGTTCTGTCCTCCACCTAGAGGAAGGCAGCGCATGTTCTTTTTCCGCCTGCTCTCTCATGATTTCATCTCCTACCTATTTTCCTCGGCTTTGATACGTTGTTACTTCGTTCCTTTTTTAGCCTTCACTTTTACTTGGACTATTCTGTCCATCTGTATTCATTTTCTCTCTTCCCTCCTTCCCTTTTTTCCATGCCTCACAATCTATTTTTAATAAGTCAGAACTCATCTTCCCTGCAAACAGGTGGGCTGCACTGCTAACAGGATCCTGAATGTCACAATGGCAGGGAAAAAAATCAATCAAGAGCAGATACTGCTCAACACTGTGAACCATGACACAATGAATGCACATCTCCCACGGTGTGACAAATTAACGTTTTTTTTATTAAGGGGCAATATTTGCTCCACTGGAATTGATTTTTAGGGGCATTTTTTACCTTATAATTGCTTTTTTTGCAACTATTTCTCAACGCATCACTTTGTCCATTTGTAATTACTTTAGTTGAACCAGTGAACTCAAATGTAAAGATTAAATTGTCAGTCCAAGCAATAAATTTTATTCGTGCAAAGATGAGTATGTGTATTTGTACAACATTTGCAGTGTAGGGGAGTAACTAATTACATGTAATGGAGTAACGTAATTTAATTACAAATTAAATGTAACTGTAATCTGTTACAGTTACTGAGAAAAAATGTGTAATTAAAGTACAGTTACTTATGAAAATGTTAACGATTACAAAGGGGGTTACATTCTAAATATATTTTCTAACACACGCACACATACACTCACACAGATTTAATTGATTTCTTTCTCAAATTGCATTTACTGCTCCACATACACCAATGTTTCAGGAGAGAACACAGAGTAGGACTTTTGCAATGACTTTCATTTTCTATTTGGGTTTATGTATATGCTTTATTTTTTAAGAATTGTTTTTTTTTCCAAGGCATTGTTAGATGCCAGTGTTTCCTGTCACAGCTATACAAAGATTTATAGCAATAAAACTATATGAAATTAAATCTGTATTTAACCCCAGAATGATCACAAAGTAAAAAGAGGTGCTAAAATCTGATTTTGTGGTGGCTGTGCTTTAAATTTTTTATAATCTTATAATCTTAATTCAAGTGATGAAGGACTTTGAAAGTCTGGCAGTAATGAGTGTTGAGTCCTACTGTAAGATTAACCCCGCCTCCTTTAAATGTTTGAAAATTATTAACAGTTGAAAACATTCATTAGAAATTTACAATGAAAGACAATCAAATGTAATCAGTTACATTACTTTAATAAAGTAACTAAAATAATTACACTACTTATTACATTTCAAATAGGGTAACATGTAATCTGTAACCTATTACTTTTCCAAAGAAACCTTCCCAACACTGAACATTTGCAACTACTTTTTATCACTTAATTACTACATTGTGTTGTCTTTTACATTGGGACAACTGAACAGAAGGCATTCATTTTAAAATGTAATAGTCCAGAGTGACCATTGAACAAACACTTGAAATATAGCATGTCCTAAGAACTTTTTATGATACTTTTTTAGGTATATTTGAAGCTCTAGTCATTATGAACTGTTATGGGGGAAAAATTGCTCAACTTTTGTTTTTCATTGAATAACCTTTTTCCACAGAAGTACAATGGATTATGAATGTTGTTTCATTATGACTGCATCACATCACCCACAATTCCCTCTTAGTCCATGCACTGCTAACGTTGTTAATCTCCCTTAATCCAATCCCAGACTGGCAACTCAATCCATCACAGCTCACTCTACTGTCCAAGCAGCTGTTTGTTCAAACGCATCTTAGTCTTGGCTACAAATACCATTCTATAACATTTGCCTAAAGCCAGGAAAAACAAATCTAAAATCCCAGGCCCAATGAATTCAAACACTGTGACAAAAACTGACGCTTCTATTTCGCAAAAGCCAAATTGCTTTCAGGCTGGTCTGCCTGCTATGTTCCAAATCAGACAGGCAGGACTGTGATTAGCCTTGAGCCGTGAAGAACCCAAACAGATGAGCTCTGTTCAATGTCTGAATTTAAACCAGTTTATAACAGTTTTGTGGTTTCTCCCATAATGTTTGAGGTTAGGCCTGAACACGAATGATTTCTAACTCACAGAGTTTCAGAACTGAACTGAAAATGCCCTTTCCTGAATTTAAACTGAATTTGAATTGAGGCAGAAAACATGATTCCGAATTGCAATTTGAATGTAAAAAGCAAATTTGTAATTAATTGAAATTCATTTAATTTGAAATAAATGTTACTGTACTTTTAACTAGACAAGAAAAGTCAAGATTTTGTCAAGAACTCAAATGTCAAGACTTTCAATGTTAGTCTGAGAACGTTTTTAAAAAAGTTTTAAAGCCTTTAAGTTTGAAGGTTTAAAGGGCCGAATGGATGGATGGATTTACAATGCTGTAGTGGACGAATGGATGGATTGATAGATTTGGAATTCTTAAGTGGATAGATGGACAGATGAATGGACTCACAATTCCGTAGTGAATGGATGGGTGGATGGATGAAGGGATGGACAGATGGATGGATGGACTCACAATTCTGTAGTGGATGGATGGATAGATGAATGGATGGATGGACTGACTCACAATTCTGTAGTGGATGGCTGGATGGATGAAGGGATGGATGGATGGATGGATGGATGGATGGATGGACTCACAATTCAGTAGTGGATGGATGGACGGATGGATGGACTGACTCACAATTCTGTAGTGGATGGCTGGATGGATGAAGGGATGGATGGATGGACTCACAATTCAGTAGTGGATGGATGGATGGGTGGATGGACTGACTCACAATTCTGTAATGGATGGATGGATGGATGAAGGGATGGATGGATGGCTGGATGGACTCACAATTCAGTAGTGGATGGATGGATGGATGGATGGACTGACTCACAATTCTGTAATGGATGGATGGATGGATGGCTGGATGGATGGATGGGCTGACTCACAATTCTGTAATGGATGGATGGATGGATGGCTGGATGGATGGATGGACTGACTCACAATTCTGTAATGGATGGATGGATGGATGGATGGGTGGACTCAATTCTGTAGTGGATGGCTGGATGGATGGACTCACAATTCAGTAGTGGATGGATGGATGAATTTGGAATTCTTAAGTGGATGGATGAATGGACTCACAATTCTGTAGTGAATGGATGGATGGATGGATGGATGGACTCACATTTCTGCAGTGGATAGATAGACAGATAGATCGATAGATAGATAGATATGCAATTCTGCAGTGTGAAGAATTAAACTGCATACACTTTTGCACTCAAAAAGAGTTTATTCCTGTTTATGATGTTTTTATGTGGCAACCAGGACTCTGATCACAGTTTCTCAACACTATTGTGAGAACACAGTCTCTATTATTTACTGTTATCTGTCATGCCAGCATGTCACACTATCCAAACTGTCGCCATATCTCTGCCACAGATGCTGACGCTGAGCTCTCTCATCCACAATCCTCTCACTGCTGTTCCCAAAGGAGTCCAAAACCATTTTAATATGTGCCGTGTATTATCAATAAACCACAGCCAGATTAAATCCCATCAAACGCTGAACTCACAATGTCACTGTTCTGTTGCTCTTTATTGCATTCAGATGCTTTCTCTACAATTAGAGCGTCTTGTTTTGCATTCCTGAGGGAACAAAGCCTTGAGATGGTGAGGTCATCATTAAGGACACTTATGGAGAGAAGTGCTCTGACCTGATAAGCGGTCAAAGGCCTTAATTCTCATAATTGACATGTTTATTTGATGCTTTCATGCTTTTTTTTTTTTACAAGTTTTAATAATATTCTATATAATAACATCATTTGGGATCAGTAAGTCCATTTGCAAAGAAAATAACCCTTATATTTCACAATAAATTCATCAAAAGTGACAGTAAAGACACTTATAATATTACAAAAGATTTCTATTTCAAATAAATGCTGTTCTTTTGAACTTTTTATTCATCAAATAATCCTGACAAGAAAAGTATCATGGTTTCCATAAAAAAGCAGCGTAACTGTTTTCAACACGATAATAATAAAAAACATTACTTGAAATTCAGCTTTGCCATCACATGACTAAATTACATTTTTATATTTGTAATAATTGTAATAATATTTCACAATATTACTGTTTTTAATATATTTTGATTAAATAAATGCAACCTTGGTAAGCATAAGAGACTTCTTGCAAAAAAGTATGCTCCAGAAGGAAAAACACTGCATTAAGAGCCAGGTGGGTGAAAACTTTTTGAATTTGAAGGTCAGGACAAATTTCATTTATTTTGTCTTCTGGGAAAAATGTAAGTATCTTCTGTAGCTTACGAAGGGCAGTACTAAATGAAAAAAATATGATACTTAGGCAAAATAAGAAAAATGTACTCATCTTCATTGTTCAAAAGTTTACACCCCTGGCTCTTAATGCATCGTTTTTCCTTCTGGAGCATCGGTGAGCACTTGAACCTTCTGTAATAGTTGCATACGACTCCCTCAG
The DNA here is from genome assembly GCA_021397915.2 of Tor tambroides. Taxonomy (NCBI): domain Eukaryota; kingdom Metazoa; phylum Chordata; class Actinopteri; order Cypriniformes; family Cyprinidae; genus Tor; species Tor tambroides. Next base: position 15,607 of record JAFVLL020007132.1, on the reverse strand, counting down.
TTTGAAAAGATGGATCTGAAAATCATACAGTCATTGTTGGAAAGGGTTCAAATACACAAAAATGCTGGAAAACCAAAGAATTTGTGGGACCTGAAGGATTTTTCTGAAGAACAGCGGGCAGTTTAACTGTTCAGGACAAACAAGGGACTCATGAACAACTATCACTAAATAAAAAAAACACAGCTGTGGATCATTCCGGTAACAACACAGTATTAAGAATCAAGGGGATGTAAACTTTTGAACCAGGCCATTTTTATAAATTCAACTATTATTTTCTCTTGTGGACTATATGTAAATATCTTTTATGTGAAACATCTTATTCAGGTCAGTACTAAATAAAAAATAACATGCATTTTGTATGATCCCTCTTATTTTGGTAAAATAATTAACATTTTGCAGATTCTGCAAGGTGTATGTAAACTTTTGACTTCAACTGTAGGAGATACAGGAGAAGAGTGATATGTCTTTCCTGACCTCTTGTGATTGGGTCACCAAGATGGATGTTACTAGAAGTTGTAAACAGGGCTGAAATAAAAAAAAATGAATAAATGGAATGACACTAATTTGCTTCCCCATCCTCTCTGGGCTTGATTTGATTGGAGGTAACTTCTCCCCAGAGTCCTGTTCCACAAACACAACTCTTATATATCTCTCACTTTATCACTGCAAGCTACCATCACACACAAAAGGAGGATATTTCCATTAGCCAGAGGCTTTGTTGATTCACTGAATGTCCTGACAGGAACAAGAGAGCTAAACAGTTCTGCACATAAATTTACATATCCCTTATGGAAAATGCAATTTGTTAAATAATGCAATTGTACTAAAAATTGCAGTTATATTTTGTATGTTTTAGATTTTTATTTAGTACTAAAATAGAAAAAAATAACTTTCTCATTTTAATTTTAATACAGAATTACAGATTCTTCACAGACTATGTAAAGTTACATACAGAACTGTACAGAAAAAGAAAGAGACCTCTAACCATGATCCTGTAAATCTGCAGTGAGAAAAACCTTGGGTCATGTACTGAGTGACTGACTTCGATCTGAGAGCTTCCTCCCCTTATGCTGCTCTGCTCTCTGTATAAATGCATGGAGCCGGGGTGTTGTATATCTCTCAGCCTGACAGCTGATCCGCTGGCCCCTGTGCCAGTTTAATATGTGGGTTCTCTCTGCTGGGACTGCCATGCTTCTGCTCTGCTCTGTGCGCACTCTCTCTCATTCCTGAGGAAGAGAGAGGCAGAGTGAAAGAGGGAGAAAGAGAAACTAGGCCTCATCCATCATTTCATTAGACAGCAATGTGGCGGCCATGATAAAACTCGCAGCTTCGGTGGTTTGGTTCCGCGGGCTGAGAACCCTTAACAGGTTCAGATGCAGGAAATTACTGCTGCCTTCTCAAGATACAGACTACAAGGACCTCCAGAAAAAAGAGAGTCGCAGCATTTGTGCTTGTGAGAGAGCGAATGGAAAATGTGAAAGCTATTCTGTGAACTGTGAGCCCATCCCCTAGCGCATTACATTTATATAGCATCCAAGACCAGAGCGTTTTAAATTTTGGTCCAGGGACTAGGGGTCGGTAGAAAATATACTAAACTAAACTAAAATAATAACAACAATAATAATTAATACATCTAGTTCAGTAATGAAACTCTAGATGGCACAGGGTGCCAGGTCCTTTACATGCAAACCGTTAGCAATCACATCACCAGGGCAGTTTCTAGCCAATTTGATGCCCTAGGCGAAATCCCTATTGGCGCCCCCCCTCCCCCATATATATATTTGTTTTTTTATTATCATTTTATTTTTTTATTTTTTATATATATACTTTTCAGACACCAGTTTCTTGTCACATTCAAATTGGTTGTCATAGTAACGACACTAATTTGTGGAGATTGAGTTCCACAAATCTGAATGCATTATTTGTAAATTGATTTAAGATAAACATTTTGCACAATTTATTATCTGTAATATCATTGTGTTGTCACTAGATGCCTGTATAGCCCTATGTAACAATCCCTAGTAGCCAAGACATTGCACATAACTTACACATAAATCACACATAAATTAATTGTATTACATTTGGATTTGGATACATGTTTAGATACTATCAATGGCTTCTTTTGGTCTTTATCTCTTTTTTTGTTCAATTTTTTTGTTGTTGCTTGAAACATTGATTTAAAGTGCCGAAGCTATTGGGTAATTATTTCAGTCAAACCTATAAAAACCCTTTTGTTGCCCTGTAAACTACATATAAAAGCCTGATCAGTGGCATAAAAGTAATCAATGCAGCTTAATCCTTTGCTACTCATTAACGCGTGAACTTCCCCTTTAAATAACGTGATGCTCTGGCTCCCTATGTGTTGACGCTCTCCATTAAGTGCTGTGTTAGAAGTGAATGAATTGATTCAGCATTTCCGACACCTCCATAAGGATGTATTAAACTCGACAAAAGCGGCCTACTGTAAAGGATGTATTGATCTCGTGAATTGTTTAGAATTTTACTATATCAGTATTTTTTAATAGGCTGTTAAAGTTTATATGGGAATATTACATGACACGCTGATCCTTTAACAATGCATTGGCACAAAAACGCACACCTTTTGGACAAATCTCGCAACACGATTTATCAACGGCCACAAATACTGCCTAAACAAAATACTGATTTGTGCAATTTTATTTACTGTACCAATATTTTAAAATTGGCCTTTGAACTTAGCTTTATTGCATGGCAAAAAGAAAAGCGTTACCTTGCCAAAGCACTGACAGAGCCCATTGATCTAATGGCATTGATGAGCGCTCCAAATGCAAGCATGCAACAATCAGGCAGCAATTGACAGCGCTCTGGTCCAGTGGCATACAGGCATCGTCAGATTGACAGTACTCTAGCCCAATGATGTTGGGGATCCAGTGGGGGCGGCAATCATATTTCAGGGTGACCGTACCACCCTTTATCACAACCCTGCTAAAATGTAGTGGCAGTACATGCGCTCATTGGCGCCCCTTCAGCTGGTGGCGCCCTAGGCGACCGCCTAGCTTGCCTATGCTTAGAAACGGTACTGCACATCACACTGTAAAAAAATTACTGTGATTTTAACGGTAAAAAACTGTGAAAATGCTACAGTAAAAACCTGTTAAATGGTTAACGGTAAGTTCCCCTACTATTTTCGGTGAAAAATTGTAATAGACATTTCAGACAATTTTATGGTAAAATACAGTTTTTGGAAGTGAAAAAGACTATAATTTACAGGGAAAAAACGTAAAATGACGTTCCCAGAATTCCGTGTGTTGTATTTCAAATTTGAAATAACTATGTTTCTTCTTAGTTTTTTCTTATCAGTTATGTTTATTAGGGTTGTATGTTACATCTAATGTTGTTAAATTAATGTTTATTGCATATTTCAGTTTTAAGAGTGTCACCATGATGGTGTTTAGTGTTTCTGTGAATGACGTTGTGCATCTTCTATATATCTATATATATATTATTATTGGCCTTCTCAGCTTGAAGAAAAGCTGCTTATGGTGAGCTTAGGTTCATCACGTGACTTTCTCGTCACCACCTGATTTTGATGGTTATCAGTGTAGGTACAAAACAGATTTCAGAACTTCAATAGGTTAAATCTGTAAACCCTCAAATGTTGCTACCATATTTTTTATGGTAAAATTCTGGCAAACACAGCTGCTGTTTTTTTTAAACGTAAATTTTACAGATTTTTTTTTTTTACAGTGCATTTACTACATGGTGCAAAGTCATTGGCCTCTGTTGATTGATTCTGCTGCCAATGAGATTGCTTGCTCAATGTTTAAATAATCTGGTTACGTTTAAACCCTCCACCTCCCCAGCTCCACCCGTCTAGATTTGTTACGGGATTTATATATATGCCTATTCAGGAAGCAACAGTGTATCTTACATGTTCATAGCAGTGTACCTGTCTATCTATTTTCCAGTAGTAGCATGTGTAGCAGATCTAGTGTACCAAGACCAAATACATTGCCAACACTGGCAATAATAATAACAATAATAAAATTAAAAATAATGATATGATCATTCTGGGTAGTTTATAGGGCATTGCTTGATGGTTTCTTACAGTTTCAATTTGAAGGAATTCATCATCAAGCCTATACATTATTTTACATTTGGTTCAGGTTCATCTAACATAAAGGCCCATTCACACCAAGAACAATAACTATAACGTTAACTATATTAGTGCACACAAATGGACGATAATATTTTGTTCATTATAAGTGTGCACAGCAGTTATGTTGCCTGCAGCTTAAAGATTCTAAATGACTGTCAATGTTTTTATTATTACTTATAACCTAGATTTTTTTTTGTTTTCTGAAAGTGATTCCAATAATATTGTTATTCTGTGGCTGCATCCAAAATCGCATACACTATAAGTAGGTACCTCTTTTGAATAAGTCATTACTTTGTGACCGTTAAAAAATATGTTGTATATTGTATGGATGTGTGTAGTATAAATGTTATTCAGACATGTTAAATGTTGTCATTGTCATGTGACCTTCCAATGTCAGCTGCATCATTTTACTGCCATTCACTCTCCTTTGGCCTCATGGGATAGTAGAGTGTTCATTGGATGCGCACTTCAGAATTTCACCATAAATCATACAGGTACTTTTCATCTATTATTTTATGAATACTCTAAATTCAGACACACTACTCTTTTCACATACTGTTTTTCACCTACTGTAGGGCTGGAAGATTTGACCTGGATTCAAAATCTTGATTAATTGAATGTTTTACCTCAATTAATGCCTACTCTGCCATGTTGCCGTCAAATACCAAAGTACCATTCAAACCTGGTAATCTAAAGAAAAGCTTGCAACACTTGCCCCACCTCCATGGTCTTCTGATTGGTCCACTGTTTTGGAACTGACATTGATGAGTGGTACTACGTGTGTTAACTTGACCCAGCGTCTTAAACGCGCCACTCACATGCGAGACGCTGCAAAAAAAACACGAGTGCAATGGTCATACATGTCCATATAGCGCCGACTACACACACGGTAGTATGTTTTTTAATGGGGAAGTATTAACAGGATTAAAAAAAAAAACAAAATAACCGACATGGGGAAATTACGGGGGTTCTAAAAAAATTTAGAGGTTCTGAATTTTGTTTCGATTACTTTTCAATTAATCGTCCAGCCCTACTATACTGTATGCAATTTCAGATTGTGGACATCTATATTCACATAGAAGTAGAACTATTATTAAAACTTTATAGTTACAGTGATGGTTATAGTATCTTCCTTGGTATGAACAGGCCTTACATCGATATGTTTTTTGTCCCATTTTATCGCCCACCGGGAGAAATACTATTTAAAGCATCAAAAATGTCTATAGCACAAACTATGCAGGATGAGTTACCCAACAAATTCTAACACTCAGGGTTCAAGGTTTCGGGGAAAACCTTAGCTGCCCTAGTGAAGACAGCATAGCTTTAATTTCAGACCAACATTCAATGTTCTTCCTTACCATTCTGTCATATCTAACAGCTTGAGTGAGACTTTACCGGTTGGCAAGCATTACTTCCTCCGCACCCCGCTCTTCCAGAGCATTCATCGCTGTCCAACCGCTGTAGCCCAGGGCAGAATGACTTCCTCAACAAGAACTAATAACTCAGCCTGTCAACAGCACACTTGTGCCCATGGGGAACTAGGACACTGACAGAAAGAAGCTCTATAGTGATTATGGGTCTTTTCACTTTAAGGCATCAAGGCATCCAAACATGATGGATGCCTTGGATGCAGCCTGCCATCAAATCATGATAATAAAAGACCAAATTTTAGATTAAAACAAAAACTAATCAACTTTAGACATGATGACAGATGTGATACTTATGTTTTCTTTTTTTTTTTTTTTACCACCAAAACACATTGGTTTGTTTCAAACAAGCCCTTTTCACATATCAAACTCATACTAGAGGTTTTAAGATTAAAACTCTTAAATCAGTCTTCTGCTTTCACTGTATTTACAGATCCAACAATCATCATCGAATAAATATGTACTTTCAAAAGGGACAGAAATATTTACTTTTGGCTGAACTTCATTTAATATCTTCTATATCAGGTGTAAGTTGGCAGTAAAATCACAGTCACGACTGTTGCCTGACAGCATCCAGACAGCCAGAGTCTTGCATGTGCTTTCTGGCCCACAGGGGCTTTGAAACATGGAGATGATGGAGGCAAAGAGAATCACAAAAGATCCACCACAAAACAACAGGGTCTGAAGCAGGGATACAAACACAGAGACCCTGACTAGGAACTAAGAACATGCCTCAATAATGCAGCAAAAAAACATGAAATGGTATTTTCACAAGATGAACTATGTGGGCAGTAAGCAAGAAGATCAGGTTTTGCTGATTCAACTGTGAAATATGTATTGAAAGAAGATCTGAGACCAGAAACACTGACTTTTTTTTATGTTTTTGAAGCTCTATCACCAACAGATGTTTAAGATTCCTACACATTTTGTTCATCAAGGTAATGTTAAAAAATGTAACACCACTTCATGAATTTTCAAACCTAAATACAACTGGGAAACAGGGTTTTATCCACTATAGACATTAAGGGGGACTAGTCCCCCCCTATTTTTAGGCTGGTGTGCCTCAGTGGTCCTACAGCGCTCATCAAAGTCAAAATGATTGAGATGCCCAATTAAATTAAAGAAGGCAGGTTTACAGTTCACAGAAGCAGAGTGCAAATTCCAGCACAAAGTGTCAGTTTAACATTGGAAGAGAGTGAAGTAAGATTAAAGTGGCGAAACATTTAATATTTGACAATTATTTTATGAAAGAAATGTTAAATGACTGACAGTAATATACAGTGATGCAAACTACTTTTTTTCTTAAATTTAGCGGTTTAGAATTGAAAATATGGTATCATTTCTGTGATTCATGTAATTCCTAACTGAATGTGATGAGACAAGAAACGTTTTGCGTTTTCAACATATTAGGCATACAAATAAGTGTGAATATGCAAATTTTAAAATATCATTTGCAAATAGTTCAAAATGCCTACTAGAATTAGGCCTAAAATTTCCTCTACTGTTCTGTTTCTTTATACTTCATAAAACAAATTGGTCCCAGTGTTCAAGACATGGTTACAGCCTTGTTGCCAAATGTAAAACACTAAAGTTAGGCTATAAACTAGACTATGTTTTGTGATTTAGGACAGCTACAGCTCTATATAATGCATTGTCAGTTATAGTACTTAGTTTACCACCAAATGTTCCATCACCTTTTCAAAACCTGCAGTACCATTAGTTACGAAACTCCATAAAATTTTCATGCTGTGAACCTAAACACAAGCCCCATGAGCCTTTGCCATCTACAGAGAAAGGGGCACTGGGCATGCTGAGAAACATGAGTGTGTCTCTGTATATGGGAAACATGTGACGGGGGGTGGGGGGGGGGTCTTAAAATAAATGGAATAATCTGCACATCAATGAGTCAAGGCAGGACGGTGGCAGCATAATGAAAAAGTACTGTATTTATTGCTTGATGGCCGAGTGGGCGCAACACTTAATATGAGACCACCCAAACCTGAGAGGCAGCCCCCCATCCATGACAACAGCCTCCGTCAGCAAATCTGAGTGGAGGAGTGAGAGAAAGAGAGATAGATCTCCCCTTTGAGTAATAAGCCAGTGCTAATTGCATGATATCTTATGTGATTGAGCCAGTAAAGCATGTCAGAATGACATTTCACATCAATGTACCTGCAAAAATGCAAGCTAGATTGCTTATTATTAGGTGTCCAAGCACAGAACGTGTTCAAACCCTATTATATTTGTACTGTTTGCCATAAACTGTAGATATCTCAAACTTGGTAGAATGGTTCCAAATCGAAAAAGTTGTCAAAACAAATCTGTGACACTGGACCACAAAACCAGTCATAAGGGTCATTTCTTTTGAAATTATGATTTATGCATCATCAAAGCTGATTAAATAAGCTTTCCATTGATGTATGGTTTGTTAGGATAGGACAATATTTGGCCGAGATACAACTATTTGAAAATCTGGAATCTAAGGGTGCAAAAAAATCTAAATATTGAGAAAATCGCCTTTAAAGGGGTCATATAATGCTATATCCACTTTTACAAGTTGATTGTACTGAAATGTGTGTTGGCAGTGCCTGTACACAACCATCCTATAATGATAAAAATCCATCCAGTATTTTTTTTTAATCTGCTAATATGTTTTCCCCTGTCTCAAATCGAGCTGTTCGTCTTGTGACGTCACAGGATCGGAGGCCCCTCCCACGATTGTTGATTGACAGGAGCGTTTCAACACAGACCCGCCCTGAGCAAGCTGTCATCATAGTCCACCATTGTCGATACGCTGGAGCAGAGTGGCGTCTAAGGGAGCGTGGTGTTCTGTTCTTGGGTGTAATAACGAACACAGCAGTCGTTTTAAATAGTAGTCGTTTTGATGTTCCTAAATCAGAACCGCTGAAGGCGCAGAGGCTGAGTTTTGTTTTCGAAGGGAATAGTCCCCCAGATCAACCTCAATTCTTTCATGTTTGTGCGAATCATTTCTCACCAGACTGCTTTATAAACGAGGGTCAGTTTAAAGCTGGTTTTGCCAAGAAGCTGCTCCTGAAAAAAGGATCTGTACCAACTATTCATGGCTGCACCTTCAGAAGAAGTGAGTGTAACGTTTTATTAACCTTTATATTAATCTTTGCTAATCGCTTGCATGTTTCACCATGAATGTGGCTAAAGTTTACACTAACTTTCATTACATGAAATCAAGTGTACATTACGGCATGTTTTCTATGTCTGACGTTCTCAATATAATTCATAATCCCACGTTTGTAATGAACAATGCGTTATGGTTATTGTGTTATTATAAACTGTGTACGCTGTGGTAAAGTTAACGTGGTAACAGTACATTAAGCTTACTTTTGTAGATGGTTTATAATGGTGTCTGTTACTGATTAATAGTAATATTATGTGCCAATACATACAAAGATAGATCAAAGTGACATTACGTTAACCAACCATTCAGAAACGTCCTGTTCAAGCCTTAATTGTCGAACTTCTTCAGGGCCATCATCTTGTTCCGTGTCCGACTCCGGTTCAAATTATTATTATTATTTTTTTTTTTTTTTTGACTCCGGTTCATATTGATACGGTTTCACAGTGTCATCAGAAACTCCCGCTGCCATTCTTCCGCCAAAACATACCCTCAACTGTTGTCAAGGCAACACTCCACAGAGGGGCGGGGTGAGCAGAGCTCACGATCATTTAAAGGCACATGCACTGAAATGGAGTGCTGAACAGAGAGCTGTTTTTGACCAGGTAAAATCAGTGTTTTCTTACAATACTACACTCTAAAAACTGCTGGGTTAAAAACAACCCAATTTGGGTTATTTTGGCAACCCAGCGCTGGGTCAAAAAGGGACGAACCCAGCGCTGGGTTATTTTAACCCAACAAGTTGGGTTATTATTTTTAACCCAGCATGCTGGGTTGCTTTTTTATGGTTTAAAATTACTACATTGCTAGGCTAAAATGATCCCAATCGAGCTAGGCATTAAACCTACAAATCTTGTTCATTTAAAAAAAAAAAAAAATCACACAAAGAATGACTGTCAAAAGGTAAATATTTATTAAAAACAACAAGAGAAAACAGTCAAAACGTGCATGTAAGAAGAAATGCATAAAAGTATGGCATTAACAGCTACAGAGTTTATAAATGAAGCACTGAACATTTATTGAATATAACTTTTGATCAAATTTGACTTTGGTAAATTTTATATATTGTATAAAAATATACAAAAACACTATTATACAATAATTGTACAATTAGTTAATAGTTATGTTCTTTACAAACTATTCTGGCATGACAGTACACAAACCACAACATTAACACTGATATTATAACATCCAACAGATGCATGTGTGTGTGAAAGAATGTGAGCATGTGCATGAATGACAGTGTAAACTCCATTTCTACTAAACAACACAGAACAAGCATTTAACATTTGGTTTTTACAAATTATACACTTACAGTTTGTTTCATAGTCCATGAATACAGATCATGCATCACTGCTAATTTTCATGATCTCTTTAGCATAATTGATGTAGTCATGAAGAAGCCCCATCAGCACAGCATGTGACATCTTTTACAACATCCAGGGCAGCGTCCTCCTTTAAAACCACTGTTGCATCAGTTTGGGGGAATGGTCATTCTCCTCTTTGACCAGCATTCATCCCAGTCACCGCCTGTTCTTCATCAGTGGCCTAAAAAGAGAAAAACATTTGAAAAAAGAAAACATTTAATTAAACTATCCATTTTCAGACAGAGGTGCATCCACATCAGTAAGGATAGGTAAATAGTCTGTTTTATAATTTCAATCACTTTGTGTGGTTGTTTAATGTCTGTCTTCCACAGCACTCTAGAATGCTATAATGGCAGCACTAGTGTGAGGGCATGTAATATTGTTTAAATAAATATATTGCTTTCAGAAAGCTACTTCTTTACTGAAACATTAAAGCAGATATGACATTCACATACCTCACAACTTTTCATGTACTTGGAGGGCTGCTCTTTAAAGGGTTAGTTCACCAAAAAATGAAAATGGTCAATTTACTCTCCCCCATGTTGTTCCAGACCCATACAAACTCTGCTAATTTTTGGAACACAAATAAATACATTTAATATTCTCTTAATTTTTGTCCTCCATTGCAACTCTGGGAGACCAATATTTTCTTCTGAACAGACATGTTCGCTATCATATAATTTAAGATTTATTCATATATAAATATTGGAATGGATTACTTCTACAATAACTCTGTATTTATGAAGCTTGAAAATACCGATTATCTAGACTCTCAATGGATTAACAAAAAATTATGAGAAAATTAAAAATATATTCATTTGTGTTCTAAAGACAGACAAAAGTCTTATAGGTTTGGAATGACATGAGGGCAAGTAAATGATTTTTTGTGTGAACTATTCCTTTAAGAAAGGAAGACCAAGAATGATGACTCTCCAAATCAGACAACTCCAAAGTTGGTTTGAGTTCTGCAATGAAAAAACACAGACATCAATGGTTTACATAAAATATGAACACGTAATCACACTGTTGTTGCATCAAAATGTGAAGTAAACAGGCAGGAGATTTATTTTATAAAAATAACTTACATCAATCTCAAAAGAATGATGCTCTCCTATGTCTCTGGCTTTCAACATCTACAAAAAACAAAGAAACATTCTTTTACTCTTAGTAAAAAAAAAAATATATATATATGATAACATGGGATTATGAAGTTTACTTGCCTTAAACTGTCTTTCCCTCTCTTCCGAAGAAGCTGAGAAAATCGCCTCCTCCTCACACAAGCAGGCTTCTGTGTCCTTAACTCCAAAGTTGGTTTGAGTTCTGCAATGAAAAACAGACATGAATGGTTTACATAAAATATGAACACGTAATCAAACTGTTGTTGCATTAAAATGTGGAGTAAACAGGCAGGGGACAACAAACATTTATTTTCTAAAAATAACTTACATCAATCTCAAAAGAATGATGCTCTCCTATGTCTCTGGCTTTCAACATCTACAAAAACAAACATTCTTTTAGTCTTAGTAAAAGATAAAATGATAACATGATGGAATTATTAACTTTACTTGCCTTAACCGTCTTTCCCGCTCTTCTGAAGCTGAACAAATAAACAATGAATAAACAATGAATGATGACTTTACATTTTTAATCTTTACTTACCATAACGTCTTTCACTCGCTTCTCGCTTCTTTCAGGCTGAGAAAATGGCGGCTTCTCGCACTGGTGTCGTCCGATTTTGACGTGACGTGCGTGCTCTCTTTCACGTCCGCGTTCCCAACCCAGCGCTGCTGGGTTATGATCAAAACCAATTTTCAACCCAAAATTGGGTTAAAACAACCCAACCTCCTACCCAGCGGTCTCAGCCCAGCATTTGGGTTGAAAAAATAACCCAGCGTTTTTTTTGAGTGTAACGAGAATTTTTAAAGTATATTACAAACTTTTCATTTAGACCCTAAAGAATCATATTAACTTGTACAAAAATGGCATTATATGACCCCTTTAAAGTTGTCCAAATGAAGTTCTTAGCAATGCATATTACTATTCAAAAATTAAGTTTTAATATATTTACGGTAGGAAATTTACAAAATATCTTCATGGAACATGATCTTTACTTAATAGCCTAATGATTTTGGGCATAAAAGAAAAATCGATCATTTTGACCCATACAATGTATTTTTGGCTATTGCTACAAATATACCCCACCGACTTAAGACTAGTTTTGTGGTCCGGGGTCACATTTGATAAATTAATTTGTTGTGGAAATACAGGCCAATATATTTGTGGGTGTGGCTCATAATGATTACCTGGCCTATATCTTTTGAATGCTTGGTACACATTGAAAAAAGGAAATCCTGAAGAAACCTGACAAATTTCAAGAATTTCTGAACCCCAGGGGATAAGAACAGTTTCTAAAATATCAATCATCTATATCAATGGGAATAACAACTGAAGTCTGAGTTTAACATAACCAGTTTGCAAAGTAATCTGATCTCCACAATGATTACAGATTATTAAATGTTACCTTGTTTATATCTTAATAATATTGCTAACAGACATGACTGAATGTATTGCTGTCCAATTAAAATTTTGAGATAGAGATCACACCATTGGTTAATTCAGAAGTCAACCAAACACTCAAATACACTCAATGTTGAAAGCAGCACAGAGCCACAGTGTTTATGCTCTTTGAGGAATCAGTCTACCAATGACTGACTTACAGTTGTCTCAGCACATTAAACTAAGAGGAGAAAGCATTTTAACACTGAAAACATAATTACGCACATCAACTTTAAAGATGTGCATTTTATAGCTTACTCAGAAACATTATCAAACCCTTCACCTCCAAAACAACAAAGATGGAAGTGCTAACAATGCTCATAAATAAATGATTCAGCAGTCAGAGCTGTGTACACTCAGTTATGTACTGAAGCATTTAGCAGAAGCCGCGCACACATCACTGCCAAACCTTACTCCTAAATCCATTTCTTTCTTTCCTTCTGTAATGCCTTGAGTATGGACAGAACATCTTTATCCTCCACCCTTCAAATTCTTCTACAAATCCAAGAAATGCAGTTTATTAATATCTCCTTTCAAATGCTAATTTTTTATCCATACATAAATCATAAGACACAAGGTTGCTAGTGAGAAGACAGAGAGAGAGAGAGAAAGAGAGAGAGAAAGAGTGTTAGGGTATTAAGGGAACAAGAGGAAGACTACAGTGTACTGTATTATCTGAAATGGAAAAGGTCTAATGAAAACAGGGCAACAAAGATGCTAAACTACATTACAATGGACTTTATATACATCCTTCTGGGACAACTGAAAAAAATAATGTAGGCCTACTAATTAAAATTTAATACCATGAAAAGGTTTGTGTAAGATGTATTTTTAGAGGCAGGGTAGAGATGTAGCTTAATTTAACAACAAATGAAGTCAATGGAAAACCTCCACAAAGCATTCAAAATATTATATCGTTTATATATAAGGATATAAAATGAATTTGCTTTTGAAAAAACTGATGAGCTCATATTTGTGATTTTTCTTTCCTATGGGTTGTTTACTGACAACACAACTTTTGCATTACACTCTATAAAATTAAGGCTTCCTTGAAGAACCTTTAATGGAATCTTTTTAGTGTTCTTTATAGTGGAAGTAGCTTCTCTAGATTATTAAAATGTTCTTCACACTAAAAAAAAGGTTTGTATAGGAACTGTTCACTGAAAGATTCATTGGTGAACCCAAAATTGTTCTTCTATGACATGCAAAACCGCATTTAAGAAATTGGATCCTTATTGGAAATCATGAATATAATACAACAGGTCTAAAGATCTCCTTCCATGAAAAAAAATAAATAAATAAAACTGAATATTGATGGAAAAATTAAATAAAATAAAAAACATCAGGACACAACTTGAGCGAATGGGTGTCCTCTTTTCTTTCTTTCTGTGATATTTCATAACAACTTTGTTCAATTAACAAAATGAACACTGTACAGAGCTACAGTTTTAGTTCACATGTATTTCACACATAAATCTCCATTATGTCAGGAGCTGTCAATATGAGCCCACTTTGCACATCCATCACAATAAATCCACATTTCCCATTTATGCAAAACAATCTGTTTCAGTACTACAGGTGTTTAGAAAAAAGCTGTAGTGTTTTTGTTGCCAGGTATTAAGGAGAAAATTACATCCTAGGGGCCTTTTTCTCCAGGTGACCTTTAGCCTTATCATCCTATCATAAAAAACAGTACATGTGAGAGGCCAAATCTTACTAAATGCTAAATATCTTAAGGTCAGACTGATTCATAAGGTGAAAAAAGTGAAAGGTCAAATTCAAGTGAAACTTTTTTTTTTATAAACAGTTGTTAAAAAGGCTTTTGTTAAATGTGTTTGTTTCGATATCCTGACAGTGTGACAAAGCCTGGTTCAAATATCAAAAACAATGTGGTATTTATACTGCATTTTTCCTGAAAATGGGTCAAAATGAACCGAAGACAATAGAAAAGATAAAAGTGTGAAATAAAAGATGTAACCTCTTGGGCATTTTATATAAGTGAAAGTAATATGATATGTTTGCTACTGATCATAACCTATATGCACAGAAGCAGGGTGCAGTGAAAAGCCTTTATGATGAAGCTGCTACAGGCAGATGTTCCCCAAGGACAAATCAACTCTGAATTTACAAACGTTAGTGAGCACAGTCCGATAAAGCCTGCTAAACACATACTTCTCCAGAAATCTTGTGCCCTATATGACATAGTCCACTTTGCTTAGGTGTTGGCCTTTTTCAAGTGACCCAGTTTTAAGACACCAGATCATTTTTAAACTTTACAAGGTTGTAAATTGAAAAGGAAACTTCAACAGGCTATGTAAAAGTATGTTTTTATTCTTACCAGTAGGACTGATCAGCATTTACTGGGATGGTCCCATTTCGACTCTTGTTTTATGAGCTTTGAATTATTAAAAAGGACTGATGCACTTTGCTGCTAAGAATAGACCTATGTATGTCAAGTGACCAAAACTACTACGACATAAGCAATGTTTGCTCTTCTTTCCCATAAACAAGAAACGTGCCAAGAGCCATCAATGCCATGTGATTATATATTTTACTTTCACAATCCATGTTTTTTTTTTCAAAGCAAGAGTGTGTGAAACAATATAAAGGTGATTATTCAGTTGCAAAAGAAAACCTCTTCACACTATGGTTTTGTCTTTATTAAAACATTCATTACATGTCCTAGAATAAAGACATTAATATAGACTTGACCAACCAAGAGGTATAATCTAATTTGGTATAATGTGTAATGATATGGATTCTTGATACTGTGATAATGACAATTGTTTCACTTTGTTGAGATTGCCTTCAAGATGATGATTGGATAAGCCTTGAAATGGCTAACAAAAGTGTCAAATAACTTCCAGTGTATAAAAATTTAAATATATCCATTCTTTCTGATTTAGATTTTCAAATACAGACAGGTTGAAGCTACTCTCATGATGAAAAAAAAAAAAAAAAAAAAAAA
>JAFVLL020007127.1:0-41870 GCA_021397915.2 Tor tambroides | reverse complement strand
GGGTATTCATCGGGCGGCTGTCCTTTGCTATGTTGCTTTTGGGGGGTACTCAGGGTTTGGGCCAAAGTTCTGAGCTCGGAGACCTCCCCTCGGACAGCACGCCAAATACGCATAAACTTTATTCTATTTATTATATGTAAGTGTGAACTCGTGAAATTATGTTTTATTAACAAAGTTCGGGAGGAGCATGTTCAGATAATTAACCTAATTAACACGAGAGGAGCACAATCAGTAATCAACCCAGTTAACAAGATAAGAGGTGTGTATATATACACAGCAGATTTACCTTTGTTCCTTGACAGTTTTCCAGCATCCCTCTGCCACCCCTTCTCCGCACTTACAACTATTCCTGTCCTAACCTATAGGGGGGTACTCAGGGTTTGGGCCAAAGTTCCAAGCTCAGAGCCCTCCCCTCGGACAGCACGCCAAATACGCATAAACTTTATTCTATTTATTATATGTAAGTGTGAACTCGTGAATCACATTGTTTGCATTCATTAAAACTGATTTGCACAAATCAAAATGCAGACTGTGAAGGGATTTGCAGTTAGCGTGAGTCCCGTTCACCGTGACCAGCCGGCAAAGGATTCTTCAAGCA
Organism: Tor tambroides; assembly: GCA_021397915.2. Classification (NCBI taxonomy): domain Eukaryota; kingdom Metazoa; phylum Chordata; class Actinopteri; order Cypriniformes; family Cyprinidae; genus Tor; species Tor tambroides. The sequence goes on along the minus strand of JAFVLL020007127.1, from coordinate 41,272 downwards.
AGCCTTCATCGAGCAACTACTTTTGCAAATAAAACTATGATTTGTTTGCAGAGAATGATTATTTATCCCTCCCGTTTGCAGGGAGCTTGATTGACAGGCGATCTGACCAATCAGAAAGTGGATATTATGTGCCGCCGCTGCTATCCGCCATCTTGCCCGACAACTACGGCCGGTCTCCATAGAAATACATGTTAAAAGGGGGAAAAAAAGATCGACTGAATTGAAACTTTTTCAATATAACTAAATATAAAAATGTGTGGAGGGTTAAGCTGTGCTGTTGTTGGCTGCCACAGTAATGGCAATAAGCTGAAAAATTCCTTAAAAGTACTTGTTTTGCTTACCAGAAAATCTGTCGTGTCCGGCGCTGTATGCATAACTTGCAGCGCTTAAGTTAAAATACTGAGTCTTAAATAATAAATAATACGTTAAAACATGCGCTCTTATCATTCTGTGGACAAAAACCCGTGAACTTCGCCCTGATCGGGAGCTGTATATGCACATGTGCGCTCATCTGTATTCAGTGCAACTAACCTCGCGTCACTTCATGCCATCTTCCCACTCGTTAAAATATGACAGGTCCTTTACTGCAAAAAGACGGTCACTGTGACACACTAAAGTGATGAACCTGTGCTGCCATGTGCTTTTTTAAATCATTTTCATAGGTTTCACATTATATTGTTGCCTCGGAAAATATGTAAATGTGCATGCCCAGTAGCTGCAGCTGTTTCCCTTCTACCCTTAACTACAAATCAGACATGAGAGTAGATTAACTTCGGTGGACTTAAAAGTAGATTAACTTCAGTGCAATGTGGATTGGACGGTGGTCGAAGGCCAGGGCCACGACGACCCGATCTTCGGTCATGGAAACTGGCTCTTGGAACATGGAATGTCACCTCGCTGGGGGGGGAAGGAGCCTGAGCTTGTGCGGGCGGTTGAGCGGTACCGACTAGAGATAGTCACCACCTCACCTCCACGCACAGTCTGGGCTCTGGAACCCAACTTCTCGAGAAGGGCTGGACTCTCTTTTACTCTGAAGCTGCCCATGGTGAGAGACGGCGGGCCAGTGTGGGCTTGCTTATAGCTCCCCAGCTCAGCCGCCATGTGTTGGAGTTTTCTCCGATGAACGAGAGGGCTGCCTATTTGCGCCTTCGGGTCGGGGATAGGTCTGTCACTGTAGTTTGTGCTTACGGTCCAAACAGCAGTGCAGAGTACCCAGCCTTCTTGGAGTCCTTTGGAGGGGTGCTGGAAGGTGCTCCGACTGGGGACTCGGTCGTTCTACTGGGTGACTTCAATGCCCACATGGGCCTCCCCAATCTGAATCTGAGTGGTGTTCTGTTGTTGGATTTCTGTACTAGTCACAGTTTGTCCATAACGAATACCATGTTCGAACATAAGGGTGTCCATCAGTGCACATGGCATCAGGACACCCTAGGCTGGAGGTCGATGATCGACTTTGTGGTTATTTCATCTAACCTCCGGCGGTATGTTTTGGACACTCGGGTGAAGAGAGCTGTCAGACCGGGTCAGAGCTGTCAATCAATCACCACCTGGTGGTGAGTTAGATCTGCTGGCAGAGGAGGAGGCCGGACAGACCCAGCAGGCCCAAACGTATTGTGAGGGTCTGCTGGGAACATCTGCCTGAACCATGTGTCAGAGGGATTTTCAACTCCCACCTCCGGGAGAGCTTTGACCAGATCCCGAGGAAGGCTGGAGATATTGAGTCCGAGTGGACCATGTTATCCGCCTCCATTGTTGATGAAGCCGTTAGGAGCTGTGGATATAAGGCCTCTGGTGCCTGTCATGGCATCAATCCACGAACCCGTTGGTGGACACTGGAAGTAAGGAATGCCGTCAAGTTAAAGAAGGAGTCCTATCGAGCCTGGTTGGCTTGTGGGACTCCTGAGGCAGCTGATGGGTACCGAAAGGCCAAGCGTGCTGCAGCCCGGGTGTTCATGGAAGCAAAAACTCGGGCCTGGGAAGAGTTTGAGGAGACCATGGAAGAGGACTATCGGTCAGCCTCAAAGAGATTCTGGCAAACCATCTGGCGCCTCATGAAGGGGAAGCAGTTATTCACCAGCACTGTTTATAGTGGAGGTGGGGAGCTATTGACTTCGACTGGGGATGTTATGCTACTTGGGGAGGTATTCTGGGCTTGTCCCACCGGAAGGAGGCCCTGGGGAAGACCCAGGATACGCTGGAGCGACTATGTCCCTCAGCTTGCCTGGCAACGCCTTGGGGTTCCCCCAGAAGAGCTGGAAGAAGTGTCTGGGGAGAGGGAAGTCTGGAGTTCCTTGCTGAGACTGCTGCCCCCGCAACCCGGCTTCGGATAAGCGGTTGATGATGGATGGATGGATGGACTTAAACTTGAAAAATGGTGTGTTCCGCGGTTGAAATAAAATACTTTATGATGTTTGTTCATGTTAATTTCGTGCTTTAAGTAAATATGAAAAGACGATCGGTTCACATGTTTGAATCCAAAGGTTGTGAGTTTGAATCTCAGGTCTGGCAGGGATTGTAGGTGGGGAGAGTGAATGTCCAGCGCTCTCTCCACCCTCAATACCACGAGACACCGAACCCCCAACTTCTCCCCGGGCGCCGCAGCATAAATGGCTGCCCACTGCTCTGGGTGTGTGTTCACGGTGTGTGTGTGTTCACTGCTGTGTGTGTGCACTTTGGATGGGATAAATGCAGAGCACAAATTCTGAGTATGGGTCACCATACTTGGCTGTATGTCACGTCACTTTCACTTTATTGGATGGTGGAAGGAATACTTTGAGGATCTCCTCAATCCCACTGACATGTCTTCTGTTGGGGAAGCAGAGATGGAGGACTCAGGGGTTGACTCGTCCATTACCCAAGCTGAAGTCACTGAGGTAGTTTGCAAGCTCTGCAGTGATAAGGCATCAGGGGTGGAGGAGATCCACCCTGAGTACCTCAAGTCTCTGGATGTGGTGGGGCTGTCTTGGCTGACACGCCTCTGTAACATCGCATGGAGGTCGGGGACAGTGCCTATGGACTGTGCAACTGGGGTGGTGGTCCCCCTTTTTAAGAAGGGGGACTGGAGGGTGTGTTCCAACTATAGTGGGGTCACACTCCTCAGCCTCCCCAGAAAAGTCTATTCCAGGGTACTGGAGAGGAGAATCCGTCCGATAGTAGAACCTCGGATTCAGGAGGAACAATGCGTTTTTTTGTCTGGGCCGTGGAACACTGGACCAGCTCTATACCCTCACTAGGGTGCTCGAGGGTTCTTGGGAGTTCGCCGGACCAGTCCACATGTGTTTTGTGGACCTGGAGAAGGCGTTCGACCGTGTCCCTCATAGCATTCTGTGGGGGGTGCTCTGGGAGTATGGGGTCCGAGGCGCTCTGTTAAGGGCTGTCCGGTCTCTGTACGACAGGAGTAGGAGCTTGGTTCGCATTGCCGGCAGTAAGTCAGACCTGTTCCCGGTACATGTTGGCAGGGCTGCCCGTTGTCACCGGTTCTGTTCGTTTATTTTTATGGACAGAATTTCTTGGTGCAGCCAGGGGCCGGAGGGGGTCTGGTTCGGGGACCACAAGATTTCATATCTGCTACTTGCAGATGATGTTGTCCTGTTGGCTTAATCGGGCCTGGACCTTCAGCGTGCACTGGGATGGTTTGCATTCAAGTGTGACACGTCGGGGATAAGAATCAGCACCTCCAAGTCCGAGGCCATGGTGCTTGACCGGAAACGGGTGGCTTGCCCTCTCCAGGTTGGAGGAGAGTTTTTGCCCCAGGTGGAGGAGTTTAAGTATCATGGGGTCTTGTTCACGAGTGAGGGAAAGATGGAGCATAAGATTGACAGACGGATTGGTGCAGCGACAGCAGCAATGCGGTCGATGTACCGGTCTGTTGTGGTAAAGAAGGAGCTGAGCCTAAAGGCGAAGCTCTCGATCTACCGGTCAGTCTACATTCCTACTCTCATCTATGGTCATGAGCTTTGGGTCATGACCGAAAGGACAAGATCTCGGATACAAGTGGCCAAAATGAGCTTCCTTTGCAAGGTGGCAGGGCACACCCTTAGAGATAGGGTGAGGAGCTCTGTCACACAGGAGGAGCTTGGAGTAGAGCCACTGCTCCTCCATACTGAGAGGAAACAGTTGAGGTGGCTCGGACATCTGTTCTGAATGTCTCCTGGATGTCTACCTGGGGAGGTATTCCGGGGTTGTCCCACCGGAAGGAGGCCCTGGGGAAGACCCAGGATACGCTGGAGCGACTATGTCTCTCAGCTTGCCTGGCAATGACTTGGGGTTCCCCCGGAGGAGCTGGAAGAAGTGTCTGGGGAGAGGGAAGTCTGGAGTTCCTTGCTGAGACTGCTGCCCCCACGACCTGGCTTCGGATAAGCGGTTGATGATGGATGGGTGGATGGACTTAAACTTGAAAAATGGTGTGTTCCGCGGTTGAAATAAAATACTTTAATATGTTTGTTCATGTTAATTTCGTGCTTTAAGTAAATATGAAAAGACGATCGGTTCACACGTTTGAACTGAGGCCATGCAGTGATCTGTCACAACACATTAAAGAGCCACAAAACGGTATTTATTGTTTGAATTTCTTTAAAAATTACAAAATTTGAAAGCTGAGAGTCCTGAGACTTTGTTTCATACCAGAAGTAACCTGCTCTGCCTTGTCCGTCAGCACGTTGTCAGTTTTCTCTTTGCTCTGCGATGTATTTTTCACTGCGTGAAAACATGATTTGTAGTGTGAGAGCGGCAATGTTTGTCGGAGATGGCAACAGTAACTAAGGAGGGCGGGTCTTTGCGAACGGTCAGTTGTGCTAATGTTAGCTAAATTAACATCCTATGCCCTACTCCCTTCGAAGGGAAAGCCCATGAAGTGTTCTTTTAAGAGTGTAGGGCATTACTGTCTTGTATAAGCGTTTGGAACTCCCTTTGCAAAGGGCAAGATGGACCAGATGTTACCTTGACGGCACTGCGCGTACGTGCAGTATTCAGTGCTCCAAAAGTTGTTACGCATAAATATTTCTTCTTGTAGTTATTATTTTATTCAAATACTGTCTAATTGTGTCTTATTTACTATTAAACTTTTTCAAACTAAACTTGCTTAAACTTGCTAACAATACAGACTTAAATCATATTTCTATTACTAACGAAAATATTTTATATTACATAAAAATAAAGACAAATTTAATTAGCTTACTCGTTTGTATGTAAAGTCAAAATAAACCCCAACTTTGCTTTAAAACGCATCGCAAGATCTCCTAAGTGAAGATCACATGATCACAAACGGAAATTACTTTCGTGACGTGACCATCGCATGTTTCCTTCGCTAACTGACTTCTGGAAGGGCCCTTTGTGAAGGGAATCAGTTGTTCACTTTTGTTTGGAACGTCCCTACAAATGGCGTCCCCTTCCTGAAGTGCCCTTCAAGGGCTCAAAAAAGCCGTTTGGAATTCACCCTAAATTCCGATTGTGTAGTTAGCTTGCTAACGTTATCTCATTACACTATTATTGACTCAAAAGTGCTTTAATTAGCCATTGCTGCTCTCCCTGCTCTTATCCATGCAAGGCTGCATGGATGCGCAGGGAGTTCTTGCCCAGAACAGAACCATACCACCAATCCAAACTGTACGCTAATTATCAATCATCTTTGACGATATTGATCCTGGCAGAAATATATTATTAGTAGTAGTAGTAGTATTGTAAGTAAGGTTGCTGACATTAGATTTCTGTTTAATTAAATGGCCTTTTATATTTCCATTCCAGTGGTGATATTATTACCCTGTCCATGTGTCTATGACACAGTGGATATTTTACATGCATGGTACAGAGGTACAATAAATATCCTCGTTTGTTTTTCCCCTGAACTTTTCCATCCCTTCACATCTTCTCCAGCAGCGGGTTGGATTATTTGTTTATTTCCCACATCGCAGAGCTGTCCATCACCCCGATAAGGCTGCTGGCATTCCAAAGTTTCTATGCCACTTACATTAACCTGAGCTGAACAGGATGATCTAACAGAATAAACACCACTAAGCGCATGCATTGCTGACATTACACAGGCTGTTTTGTTTTGTTTGTTTTTTCCTACTTCTAAAGTTTCCAGAAAGACTTGATGTTATTGAGTATAGGATGGATGAGGCAACTGTTTGAGAGTAAAGTGAGAAGAAGGTTGTTTCCCAACCTTGTTCCTGGAGACACACCAACAGTACACATTTCGGATATCTCTCTTATCTGACCCATCCATTTCATCGGCTTCTGCTAACAAGCTGAACGGGTTGAATCAGGTGTGTTTGATTAGGGAGACTTTCAAAAAGTGCACTGTTGGTGTGCTTCCAGAAACAGAGTTGGGAAACACTGCTGTAGCTAATTCATCAATATGTTTTTGATGTTACAGATTCACAATATTTGTATTCCGTTACCGATATTTTAATTGTTTTTATACTTTTATAGATGTTTTTGTCCTTAACCTATCCAATTTTTAATAATGTAACATAACAGGCAGATCAGTGTATAGTCACAATTGTAATGGTCTGGTTTTCAATCAAAAGTTTAAACCAAAAAAAAAAATAATAATAATAATTATTGTTGACAGGCTGTGGTGGAGAGTAATCCAATAGAACAGTGGATCTGAAACATTATTTGGGTGGTTGATTGTACAACTGATTCAAAATGTCAGTCCTGTGAACTGTTGCTTCCATTGTCTCAGACCTGTGAATATCTTGAGACTCATCAGGCACAGGTGCACAGCTAAATTGAAGGTGACAGAGGAGCTTGACCCCTGAGGATAACACTCTGTCCTTCAGACAAAAATAACTAGATCCATTTCATCATAATGTTTCATCACAGTTCTGGAATGAATAAATGCATGTGTTCTGTGAAAAGTAAGCTGTGTGCAGTGCAAAATTAACTGGACGTAATGATGGATTTCAGAAACAAAAACAGAATCTACTGTATTAAATTATTTTTTTCCTAATTCATGTGTTAATATGTCTAATTCTACAAGACAAGCTGAGTATACCGTTGTCTGACATTAGTTTCAGTTAAGCTTCAAGTCTGTGTAGTCCCCTGTCTCCATTTTTGACATGCTAAATGCTAGAATGGATCTGCGGATTTAGAGGAAGGAACACTAGTGACTCTGATCTAGATGGATGAGGCAAGCGTTAGCTTATAATAATGACAAATTTGTGCAAATGGGATTCTTGGAAAAGACAATGTGTGTTTGTTTTTGTTTGTTTGTTTGTTTGTTTTTTCCTTCACGGATGTCTTGTTATCGTTCAAGGAATTGATTTAAACAATGAGCTTTTTCTTGATTTAACCATATAAATAATTTGTTGTAATAATGTGAGATCAGTAGTTGCTTTGACGTAAGCAGTTTCATAAATTTACTAAGCAAATCTTAGTAAATATTTTTTCTTAGTATATATAGAGTTTTTAGTTATTGTAAAAAATTGGTGATTTTGTATTTGTACAAGCTGACTCATACAAAAACATATGATTTGTAGGTTTAATTTATTATGAAGGTCCACCCCCAACCCAAAACCAAACCCATAAAATGTGTGAATGATATCATATGAATTTCTCTCCACCTGTAGCTGGTGTGTGGTGAGCTCACTGGCGCCGTTGTACTGTGGCTGCCATCGCATCATCCAAGTGGATGCTGCACACTGGTGGTGGTTGAGGAGAGATCCCCCCATATGATTGTAAAGCGCTTTGGGTGTACAGCAATACACAATGAAAGTGCTATATAAATGCTTCATTCATTCATTCATTCAATTTGCCAACATTTTGTCAGATCGTAAAATATTGATGAATAAGAGTGTTGAAATTTACCTGCATTTTTCCTTTTAGAGGTCATGTGTGAAAAAAAGTCATTGTCAAAATTTTTTTTTTTTTTTTTTTATGCCTTTCACTGACACTTATCTAAAGTGACTCCCAAGGAGTCAAAAACTAAAAGCATGTTCCAGTGTTTTGGTTAAATTTGGTGTTCCCCAGGGATTGATTTTTGGCCCTATTAGCATTTTGGTCGACCTACAGCCAATGAGAGAGCAAGATAGCAGCAGGAAGTTCGGGGAGATCTTTTTTATTTTTGTGCTTTTTCTTTTCATTTTTTATTAAGCAATTAGCCATGTACAAACAACATGGTAATATCAGTACATTTTTGCATTAGATTATACAGAACGGGTGCATGAAGAAATAGAGACTTTTAGACCACAATTTCACTGAGATCTTGTGTTATATCACTTCTCGCATGCGTTTGGTTGTGAAATGTAGTTTGTAGACCAGAAAGAGTTGTCTGCGATTCTTCCTATTGTAAAGTCATGCAATGTGTAACCTCCTGTCGCTGATCAGTCGTGCAATGTGGACACAGCAGCACCAGAATGCTACCCCAGATAGTCGTGCAGAGTGAAAACAATGAGGATCCGTGGTTTTGACAATCATGCAGTGTGAACTGGGATCATGGAATGGGATCATTTTCAAGAATTAAAACCCTATATATATATATATATATATATATGAGCAATATCACACGAATAGAAGTGGGATATGGCTGCATTTCGGCACGGCTCGGCACAGACGTAGATAATCACAGCATGCCGATATACAGCCATACCTCAAGTCTACGAGTGTGATATGGCGTTTATACAACAGTTCGATGGCACAAGTGCATAACTACATAAGAAACTACGGTAACAGTTTATTTTACGGTTACATCTATTAGTTGCTTATTAGCATGCATATTACAAGAATATTAGCCATGTATTAGTCCTAATTAAGCACATAATAATGCTTTATTCTACTTGACCTTATTCTACATCCCTAATCCTACCCAATACCTAAACTTAACAACTACCTCACTAACTATTAATACGCAGCAAATTAAGAATGTATTGAGGGAAACGTCGTAGTTAATAGTTAACAAGTGTTACCTATTCTAAAGTGTGACCGCTGACAATTTTACAACTGAGCCCAAGCCTCCGTAACTAATTAAAAAACATCACTTTAGATCGAGTAACGAAACAACGTTGAGTTGCTTAATTGAAAGCTTATTATATTACTGTATTAAAAGCAGTGTATTATGAGAATTTTATGGGAGAGGGATTGACTGAGCGAGTGTGATTAATTTACCTGCACCTGATACAGCATTCATTCTTCAGCTCAATCGCATATTCACAATAAAACATTAGACTGAATATTTATTTACATAAACATGATGAGATTTTGCCAAAACTATTTGCTCTGGAACAAATACTAGATTAATGAGACCAAAGGCTGCCCGTTAGATTTACCAAAAACTACTTATATCTCATGTTTATACTCTATAGATACATCAGATCCAGTGGTAAATTCCAAAAGATCTCGCCGAGGGAGGTCTGCCCTCAGCAGGTTCATGAGCGCTGAACGCCCACTGACCCCCTGGAGCTCACATCCGAAAACATTGAGAAAAATTTTCAAATAGATGTTATATTTTGCTGCATTCAAGTCCTCCTGGGATGTTCGTACTTACGAGTTGACAAGTCGTAATAACAACGTCAGGTGCGTTCAAGTAACTTTGGTCGGAACAAGATGGTGATTTAACTTTTCTACATTAAGTGCAACGATTTTTTTAAACTCTACATCTACAAAATGATGAATAAAAAATGTGCATCATTGTATTTTTGCTTTTTTTCTGTTTTTATTCAATTTATGAAGGTAAACTGAAATCACTAGGCCTATATGTTCTATGGTAATTATACAATAATACAATATTTTGTAATATAACTCATATTTTATTTTACATTACAAAAAATTTATAATTTCATTCATTTCAACAAATTTACCGTCAATACAGACGCTGCATATCTAGTCTTTGGCTGCATCCATTGCATCCGACACATTTTCTCACTGACACGCCCCCAACTTGGAAACGCGGGGCTTAAAGAAAATTTCGAGCTTCCCACTCGTAACAACGATTTGTGGTGCCGTTCATGTGCGTTCAACTCATAAATACGATCTATCTGACATGACTTGAACGCACCATTAATTAACAAACTGCATATCTGAACTATAAACAATATATATATATATATATATATATATATGTATATATATCTTACTGTTTCCCTGAGGGTGAATGGTACTGCAGCAGTAGGCCTATAGATAAAAGATGGAAATCCATTGCATGTGTGATTAGCAGATGTGGTATCTTAAAAGATAATCTGGCAATTTACTGCAATTTAACTGATTTCATGTGTGGAAATGGATGACTGTGGTTTTTTGGGGTTTTTTTTTTGCTAACACAACACCTCTTTGAGGGCAGAAAAGATCTCAAAAAGATCAAATATTCTTTTCATTCAAATACTTTAATAATGCTTTTTCCAGACTGGTCTCATGAGCAAAATTTGACTCTACGTGCATTTCATAAAGGAGCAGATGAATAGAGACAGACAGGGAGAGTTAAGACAGTTAAATGAGTACAATTACTGTAATTGCACCATTATTACCGCAACATCACAATAGCATAATTTTCCCTGTCTGATAACAGCCATACATAATTCATATCGGACAGAACAGGTCCCGACTGAATTTACAATCAGACACTATCATCTTAACTGAGCGCTTTACTAAACAAGACCTGGCCAGAGATGAGGACCTCCTCACCTTTTCTCCAGGCCCAAATGAACAGAACGAATGAGACAGAGCGTGGAGAAGTGGCATCATGAAAGGTCACCTGTCAGTTTGGGCTGTGTGGATGAAAAGGGTCCCCTTCATAATGAGAATCACTGCTGCTTCAACAACACCCACCCCAATCCTCTGTACGCTAAATGAGAGGAGAGTGGGAAATGTCAAATTTGTTCCACTATGCGAGTTACTCTCAAGTGGAATGCCCCGTCATGAATTTTAATGAGTCCCATAAGTCATTAATAATTTCACTTATCAAACTGGATGACCATACTAACTCCATTTAAAGGCTTTCATTTCTGACTAGCAGAGCAAAGATAATGTGCAAACCACACAAAAAGAAAATGTACACTTTGCCTTTTAAGGGACTTTATTCTCTCAGATTCTCTGACAGTCTCTTTTGGTTCAGAGGACATTTCATGTAGATCTGCAATTCAGTATTCCAAAGAAACCAAAAGAGTACATTTATATATATATTATATATATTATTATTATTATTATTATTATTATTATATATATATTATTATTATTATTATTATTATTATTATTCAGTGAAGCTTTATACTTTGATTTTAATGGAATTTAAGTCATTCTGTTCATGATGCTTTTTGGTTTACAAGCAAGGCAGTTCTGATGAAAGATCATAACAATCATTGCGATTTTGTGGAGTGTGTGTATGTGTAGTACGTGTGTGTGTGTGTGTGTGTGTGTGTGTGTGTGTGTGTGTGTGTGTGTGTGTGTGTGTGTGTGTGTGTGTGTGTGTGTGTGTGTGTGTGTGTGTTTGTGTGTGTGTATGTGTCTGTGTGTGTCTGTGTATGTGTATGTGAATTTCCAGTCAGATCCAGTATCTCATATAAACTGGCAGAGATTCAGAGAGAGATTACATCTGAGAATGTTCAGACTATGATTCTGCCATTTCCATGGAAATTAAATACATTATTCATGCAATGAATGACTGGAATGATGTATAAAAAGCCTTTATGGAAAGTAGCTATTCTGTAAGTGTGTTGTTTTGTTTATGCTTTACCTAGTTATTTAGCATTTCACAAAGATTCATATGGTATCAATGACACTTTATTCAGACATATCATACAATTCATACAATCCCCTTTTTGGTCTGTCTTCTAAACATAGACGTCAAGTCATTAACCAATTTAACCAAGGCAACTGATTACATATATATCTTAATGTTTTAAATATTTGTTAACATACAGAGTTTAATCTGCTCAACTACATCTAAGGATTAATTTGGGTAACACTTTATTTCGATAGTCCACTTTAGACATTCTGCTAACAGTAAGTAACTTTGCAACTAGATGTCAACTAGCAGTCATTAGAGTATTAGTAGACTGTCTGCTTATTAACTTCTAACACTTTATTTTGATGGGTCCACGATATACAACATACTGAGTATTAGAAACTTTGCAAGTATATGTCAACTTATTCTACTAATCCTAAACCTACCCTACTGAGAGTTAGTAGACATGTAGTTGCAAATTAATGAGAATTAGTTGACATGTAGTTGACATGTAGGTACAAAGTTACTTATAGTTAGTAGAATGTCTAAAGTGGACTATCGAAATAAAGTGTAACCTTAATTTGTCTTCACATCTTCTATATTATGATATGAAGAAAAGATTTAGAGATGTTTAAAAGTGACTAAATGAGTCTAAAAATAAAAAAAAATAAAAATTTTCAAAAAATTAGCTTTTCGTGAACACAAGAACTCTTGGCAGTTCCTTCACAAACCCCCATTTATCAAACCAGTTTTAAAGGCATTACATCTCAGTACTATACCATACTTTCATACACACTCAGGTGATGACTGTTGTCTTTAAGGTTGTCCAAAGAAAAATTGACACACCGAGCCTTGACATAAAGGATCAGTTAAAAAAGTGTTTTTTTTGTTTTGTTTTGTTTTGTTTTTTGTTTTTTTTAATGAACCAATAAAATTCACACAGAACCTCCAACACCCTAATGTAAAAATAACTTTGGTAACCTAATTTTAAAGGTTAATGATTAATTATAGTGAGACAGTGGGAAAGTAAATTACTCTTGAAATTACTTACTGCTAATTAATGATATGGCTGTCATAATATGAGGGTCAGTCATATTCACCCATAGGCCCAAGTATTTCTCCACATGATTTCCTTTTGATTTCCTTTGTGTGAGGGACAGCTGATTTTCTCCCAGATCACTTTCTGCTCTGTCACTCCAACAAACACTTTTAATCAGTACACTTCAGGAAGAGTATTTCCTGCCGGCTACTTTTATCAACAAAATCAAATAAAGAAAATCTGTGTTTGCTGCAGTGTCACATATCTTTAATAAATGTGCTCATCAACAGCTACTGTGGGGTGGGGGTGGGGGGGTGGGGGGGGACAAAACAAAAAGCCTTTATTACATTTTATCCTTATTGAACAAAAACAAATGGAGGCATTTTTTTTTTCAGTCCCACATGGATTTGGTTTACTACATGTATCACTTTCTTCTCCATAATGGTACAAAACCAATTAATTCCAGTGAATCAGAAGCTATCAACAATTTCATACTAATGTAAACCCCATTATTAAAGAGCCACATGCATTCATCCCCCTGAGGTCCACTTATAAAGTGTGTTTTGCACCAAAATCAGTCATAAACTAGTTAATTAGCTGACTGAGATGAGCACCGCAGAGTATCTCAAAGGAATACACTGGAGATTTATGTGAACAGTCTGATTTTCAGTAAAATGTACTCATAAAGTCATACAAATTGAGTCAATATTATTCTTATGTGGGCTGTAATAAAGTGTTCATCTCACAAGCTTTTTATCTTCTATATTCTTTACAGAAAATGTTAAATTACCCAGTAATATTAAAAACTGCAGAAACTGCAAATGAAAAATGAGACTGAAATTGAAAGAGAAAAGCCTTATTATAACTAATAACGTTAGTGTAAGTGAACAGAAGTGTTTCTAAGGTTCCTACAATGCATTTGTTATGGTATTGTGAACTCTGTAGTTATTTATATTCTCTACAGACATGAATCAGAATGTAAACTAAATTTATAAACATACAAGTCTGGTCCTGGACTTAAACAGTAAGCTATTTTAAAAGCTGTTAACTGTGGCATTTTTACATTCTTTTATTGTTCAAATTAATTTTAGTGTGCAATTAATTGCAAGCTCTGTGTTTGCTGTACAGTATAATAATTTTTAAATGACCAGTCTTTCTTGAAATGTCTGCATGACATTATGAAAAAATCATAATGCTATATGTGCTAAAATGTGACACACAAACTAAGGCCAAGCTGAAATGATTAGTCATCAGCCAGTTGACTGTAATGTTGGGAACCTTTGAAAGGATGTGCAGAGCTGTAGGTGCTACACACAAATCAGAAAGAGCACAAGATCTGACTTTACTCAAGATCTGACTTTATTGATTTTACTCAGTTTTTCCCATTTGTTTTGATGTCAGGAATGACAGTACCTCCCTTCATCCTCTGTATTACCTTTCTGTGGCTTGACAAACCAAGTTTTTGAACACTTTTTTTCTTCGCATACTATATAGCAAGAAAGTGTAAGATTTCAGATGTAGGCTTTGTGTTTCAGTGTCTCACATCAGGAAGCTTAAGTGTATACAACAAGCCATTTTTGCGGCTTAGTTTGAGTAAATGCTTTTGCACTTTAAAGAAAGTCTTGAAAGTTGCAATGTTTTCATAATACAATAATGTATTTTATATTGAAGGATCAAGGACAGTTGTATTCCTTATGATATAACCCCTTTAAAGAAAACAGGTTTAAAGATGACATCTCATATTTCACATTCAGCATGTACCAGCTCAAGGGAGATTTACATCAGCTGTGGAGAAAAAGAATAAAAAATCTGAGAGAACTAGAGATGCTTTTACAACCCTTCTCCAAAAACCCTATACAGTTACGTTCACCCTCTTAAACTATTTTATTCTCTCTTGGGTTTTAGCTAGATTGTTCTGCACCACAGTTTTAACCTTTAAATGTTTGCCTGGCCAATCTGAAAACCTAGATAACATTCACTTTCTGAAGGACTCAAATTTACTGATATGCTCTTTTCTTCTATTACCTTGGAGTTTTATATTGGGGTCAAACTTCTTAAAGTACTTTTAAACCTATATAACAGTATAACAGGATCTAACCATTTTTATTGATTTATTTATTACAACCAATCAGTTCCAAAAACAAAACGTGCTAATTAAAAGAAAACAAGCTGACAAAAAGATTGAATCTAAGATTTGGTGATAATATAGCATAATCTGAGATTTGCAAGCAGTTTTTTAAAGGCTGGTTATTTTTGAATGGGAACATCAAATTAGATAAAGTTTTTTTTAGCACAGTGTTAAATGAGTATGGTAAATATATTTGTCTGTTCTCCATAATGGAGGTCTCAAACATGAAACATGGAAATACTTCACTGTACATCATAATCAGTGAAAATAATACATAGTTCTGATAGTTGGGAAATGCTGGCATAATTGTTAGAGAAATTAGTGACGTAAGCAGTTTTTTATACCACTGCATGGTTATTGACAGTATTGAATGAACACGCTGATTTGTTTAGAAGTCCATTTAAAGGGTTTTTTTTCTGTTACAGGTGCTTTTTTAGTTTATGTTGACATTTTGCTAATATTTATAGCTGCTGCATTGGATGTGTCATAAAGGTTATATATAGCCAGGTTGTAAACTACATTGTTTCTTTGATTTTGGCTTTTTTTTTTTTTTTTTTTTATGACAACTGACATTCTTTGCTGCTGGTGTTTCAATAGATCCACTTGACTGCAAAATACTCATAGATATTCCCACACACTTTAATTACATGTGTTTTGGATGAAAATGCGTTTTTTAATCCATTTTCCTTTGTGAACTAATTTTCTTGATATCCGTGGGAAGTTTCTAGAGTGCATTTCACAATCATGATAAACCATGTTGATACTGATAACCAATAACTTTCTTGTATAAAATTTGCACCTTGTAATATATTTAGTGCCTGAGATGCTTTAAATATTCAGTGCATTTATATACACTGCACTGCACTTTATTTAAACCTGTCAAAAGATAACAATAAGGAATGTAAACAAGTCTAAAACTCTCCGTAAACATAGAAATATGACTTTTAAGTATAAAAAATAAGAAACAAAATGGTTCTGGGCCACTGATTGTTTTTCCACATGTTTTATCATTTTTTCCATATTATTATTAGTGAAACCTTCTGTACCCAGTCACATATGCCCACAGTGTTGCAATAGTTCATCATAAAACTTTTTCCATTTCAAACTTGATCTCATTGTTTAGTGTAGACAGCAGCCTGGTGTAAACAGAAGCCTCAGGATATTGTCTTGTGGTGACTTGGGATATTACCCAGCCTCGTTGCCATCCTGAAGATATCTGATAGTTTATCTTTGACGGTTGATCTTAAATTTTGGTATGTGTACCAGCTGTAGTAGGTCTAGTGTTCCAGGTGGAAACTGAAATGCTGCAAATCTTTTTTAAAAATATAAATATTATTTTAGATGACATTTTAATATATTTACCATGTCATCTGTTTGCGTCAAACCATTAGACTAATGCGTAGACCGCGAGTCTTTGCTGGCCATCATGGGGTAGGCTATTGCTTTCCACTTTTGCTTCCCAGCCAGCTTTGTTAATTAAAAATAAAGCTGAAATATATATATATATATATATATATATATATATTGCTTGTTTTAGACATATGAGCATTGATAAGATGTGTAACAAAAACGTTTCAAATAAAAGTCCATACTCGCTACATGGACATTTTTCCAAATGAAAAAGTATCCAAAAATAAAAAGTTCTATACTGGTGTTCATTTTATCAGTTCATGCATTCCCTGGGAATAAAATCCATGGCCTTGATGTTGCCACAGGAATTATTTATTTGCTGTTTGTAAGGAGTAGGTAAGATTGTGTTGGTGTGATTTGATCAGGTGTTGTGCAAGAACATCAGTTCTTGATGTATGGTATCAGAGATGACTTGGACTGGAGTTTTTGGAGACTGGAATCTCAAAAGCCAAGAATGTTCTTGGTGGATTATTATTATTGCATTATATTTCAGCTCTGAGATCACTACAAGAGCAGTAAAGCATCCTGCATTCATTTACCTCTCAAAATCAAAATCAAGTGCCTTATTTTCCACGACTATAATAGGGAGAGACACTCTGCTCTCTTCATTAGTTAGATGCTGTTGAGGCACCACGAAACCACATGGCAGTGCCACGTTGGCAGTGTTGTGTTATCTGGGACTTTAAGTAGCAGCCACAGGGGAAAGCTGGGTATTTTTATGATGATCTGTCCTAGTGTTTTTCTCTTGTGAGCTTTCATTTTGAAGTTCAGTATTTCAGGTGATTGTCTCAAAACAAATAGACTGAAAAACTGTGCACTCATGAGCAAAGATGGCAGTTTCAAAATCGAGCAACTGACACCGAGATAAATAGAAATGTGTTATCTTTATCTGATTTTGAATGCATCTTGTGAATGTTCCTGGTGAATTTGAACTTGAATCTCAAAGGAATCCTGATTTATGTTACTGTTATCGTGTTAATCATCCTGTTTCACTTCTAAACGGCTTCACTCTATCTCTGTCTTTGAATCATGGTTGTTACAGGCAGTCTGTAAATGCAAATTAGGTCACATCTTCATTCTGTTTGTGGACCATGTCTCAGAACAATGGATGGCCAGGGTAAAATCTCTCAGATGACTGGCTCCTTTACTTCCAGACTACCATTTTTTTTTTTTTTTTTTAAGATATGACTTAGAGACAGCCTATGTGAATGCAGATGGCCTCTTTAAAATGTATGGCCTCCAGTCAGATCTGGAGAGTGCTAATCCGCCTTTCCATTTCCTCCGCCGCTGTCTTTTATCTTCTGATGTCCAGATGGAAGTAGAAGCGTAAATGCCAGGCCGCCGTGTGCTATCCCGTGTTTCACATATTCTCTCAGTCTTCATCTTTTCAGGTCACTAACAAGGTGGTTAGGTGGCATCCTCCAAAACTTTGATGTTTGTGATGTTTTGGCTCCAGACTGCTCATTTGATGTCCGAGTCTTCCAAGCCAGAAAAGTTCAGGGATAAAGGGAAGGGACACATTCTTAGTTTTACTTTTGGCAATGTTTTCGTCACGCTGTCTGAACTCCGAATAGGTTGATAAAGGCAAGTGTTTGATGTGTTTTCTTCTCTTGAACTCACACTGTCTGATCCCCTTCAGTGTCATTAAATCTCCAAGCTCCCTTGATGAGTTTGTGTGTCTATGGGCCCTATCAAACACTTGCCGCAATGCGGCGCCAGGCGCGATGCAAGTGATTTTTGCTAGTTTCAGCCCAACGCAGTTATCATTTTCACATCCTGCGCCACATTGTTTAAATAGCAAATGCATTTGCACACAGCAAAATCCCCAGAGTTAAATCAACTCTGCTCAGAGTACATATTGTCCCAATCTACAGAGTGTTAAAGTAACACTGAAGTAGAGTTACCACTGTTGAGGATTATGAGATAAGTTTTCATGTCTAAAAGCCAGAGCAGTAGTTGTTCATCTTCAACATTGTTAACAGCCGGTTTTCTTTTCTAATGTTCACTCATCACTTAATTAATCGCTTAATTATCCCATTAACTTTAACTCTGCTTCAGTGTTACATTAACACTCTGTAGATTGGGACAATATGTACTCTGAGCAGAGTTAATTTAACTCTGGGGATTTTGCTGTGCACCCATTTGTGCGCTCATGGGCGTGCTGGTCTGAAAACGAGGTGTGTTCAGGCGCATTGTCGGCACGTTGGTATTTTGAGGCATCTGAAATAGACTGACCAACCAAATCCTGGTCTAAAGTCAATGGTGCAGTATTTATTTTTATTTTTTGTTATTTAAAGAGTGTGTTAGTAATATGCGCCTATAGGCAGGTCCACAACGTGTGAACAATCTGCTTATTACACACACAGGGCTGTGCAGCAGCACACAAACATGGCAAATATTAAAAATTAAAGGATTACAATGTAAAAGATTATTATTGTGTAGGCTACATAAATATAAATGTGCCTACATATCATAATGGATAGTCATTGCATGTATCAGAATTAGGCTAGCTATTTGCTCATACATGAGCAGCTCTGTTTCCTCTCTGGAGATGCGTTCATTCTTTGCGCTTGCAAATTCCGCCGTGTAAATAGCGAATCCGCCACGGCGCGAGCGCACCTGTCTCTTAAAGGGAATGGGAGATGAGACTCTGATTGGTTTATTGCAATAAACCAATTTTGGATATTATAAAAAGTTTTAAAAGTTATAAAGCAGTTTTCATCTTTGTTTAGATAGATTGGTAATAAGAACTAAATGTAGATAAAATCAAAATGTACAAAATAAGATGTGGATAAAATTTACTCTCTCACTTTCTTTTTCATAAGCTCACATTATTTATTTCATTAAATCCATTATTATTCACTTACATTAATTAGGCTTAGATATTACTGGACTGTAAAAATGCTCATTATTATACTCAAATATTGGATAGATTTTCATTTATTGAAGTACTAGGCACTCTGAACTGAACATTAAATGAGAAAAAATGTGAAACAAAAATCTATACCATATAAAGCCTACTGTATCAAAATTGATGTGTAAATTTCTAAGGCCTGTAAATGATCATCTTAATCAAGGAGTCAGTGCAAGAATACATTTTATTTTGTTAGTAATATTTCTGTCAGGATCCTGCCCTGACAGTCTTGTCTGTCCTGTCTTTTGTTTTTTCGCTCTTGTTAAATTCTATTTTTTATTTTTCCCCGTGTTTAGTCAATAGTTTAGTTACAGTCTTTGTGGTTTAGTTCTTTATTTTTGTTCTTGAACCTTTTGATCTTGTCCTTTTATTTTCTTTAGTTTTCAGCAAGGTTGCTGTCTTGTCATTTATTTTGGTTGTAGTTCTAGTAATTTATTCCTGGCTTTTTCCAATTGTTATCATTTTGTTTTCTTCAGTTCCAGTTATTTATTTCTAGTATTTATTTTTGTTTTTCCTTTTCAGTTTTACTTGGTTAATCTCCCTAGTCATAGTTTTGCAAGGTGTGTGTTTTTTTTTTTCCTTTTGATCTCGTCTCTCCTGTTGTCTTGTCTTTGTGTGCGTCTGTCGTGTTGGTTCCTGCCCTGCTTCCTGAGTCCTCCCTGGTTGCTGATTTTTCTGACCTGACAGACAAGAGTTACCATCCCGAGGGCCAAGCCTGTGGTTCCTTGAGCTGCTACCTAGTCCCCTTTTGCCACAGAGTCTGGAGCTACCCCCATCCCCGACCAGCCTGTTCTTCTGTCGTGTGCCCTGCCCTATTGTGTGGACTATCTTCCTGCCTCGTCCTTTAGTGTTCCCATTTTTGTTAATAAACTCTGTTCCCCCCGTTCATTCTGCATCTGGGTCCTCCCTTGCCAAACCTTGACAATTTCAAGATTAACACTTACTGGACTGAAGCAACTCTGGTTTCCTATTATTGTCCATACATCATTTTTGTATCGAATATGATACAGTAGGCTTTTGGGCTTAAATTTTATTACGTTTAAGGAATGTATTACACTAGTCAACATTTGAAGTGGATCGAAACCTTTCATCAAAGTTGTCCTAAAACCAAAATGTGTTCTTGTCTTAAGGTCATTGCACACTGAGTTCGAAATGTTTGGACATTTAAAAATAAATACGACTTCATGTTGTGTAAATCACGTTTACACACTGCCTCCAAAACTTTCGTCCATCATAAAAAAAATCAGATCAGGTTCGATTTTCTGCATTTTTGCATCTGTAGCAAGCATTTTCATAGGAAAGGATGACGAATACAAAAAAAAAAAAAAAAAAACACATACGAAAATTTCTTACTTGGTGTGCAAGGACCTTTAGGACAACTTTGATGATTTTTTGATCCACTTCACTTGTTGACTACCGTATATTGCATAACATGTTTTGCCCCCAACAATGAAAAAACTACAGAGTTTTGATCATAAAACTAAGCATTTAAATATCATCTTACTAATATATGTAACCCTGTCTGTGAAACCCAGACTGTAGTCTCAAAATTTATTTGAAATAAGCATCAAAGTTTAATTTCAACCATTAATTTCACTATGATTTCAGTCTTTGACATGGCCTTACTTAGTCTATATTAAATGTATCAAGTTTATATATTCACAAAATGTTCTTTATATTATAAAAGATGATTTTATGTAAAAAACAGTAAATCACAAATAAATGACTAGAGCTGGGTTTTCACAGGCAGTGTGGGTTTACACACACACACACACACACACACACACACACACACACACACACACACACACACACACTATATTTGTCTAAAGGTTCAATAAACTTTTCCATTTCAAAATAATTAGATTTTTCAGACTATTATTTCATATGTCGGGCTTTACATGGTTAAATTCTGTTATTAAAATATTTTTTTCTGTTCTCAAATGGGTGCATTGCACTCTGTCCAGTTGTTCTTTAAACCCATCAATCAAAAGTTTGATTCGGAACATTTAGAGAGGCAAAACTGCTTAGATGGCAGAAAATTGTTGTGAGTGTGCATTTTCCTCTATAATCTCTTGGGACATTTTAAACACGAAATCAAAACCTTCAAGTAGGGTCATATTTTCTGTGAGGGGGAGGGAAGTAATCACCTATAAATGTACAGTGATGCTGTAAGTTTGAAAGATTAATCAATATCCTTCTGCATCTCTTCCTCTCTGAAAGGTTTTGCTGCTCCAAGCAAACAATATAATAAACATCTTTCCCGATATGACACAATGGAAATTACGATTTAATATCACATACTCTTGCCCCCGTCCATTAAGTTTGTAAACATATACCGCTATGGTATTTATCTTCAATTCATATCTTCAGTTTTGGCAAGAGTACAGTACATCGCTGATAAGGTACAAAAAGTGTTTTGCAGCGTTAGTGAACTTATAAACGATATTGACCAGCTCCAACAAGTCTAAGCACTATATCTGTCTATATAATGTGTCTTGAAGTTATTTACTGCATTGAGAGTGTTTGATTGTTTGTAGCAGACACTACAGAGTTGATTAGCTTTATTATATGATTACCTTATAACATCAAATTACACAGCATCAGTGGCCCCAGACGGACTCACTGGTTTACATACAGATTTATTACACACTGTGAAAGCAACAAGCGTCAGTCTCTTGGGTTTGCAAGCACAATTTATACTTGCAGTGGAAATACAGAAAAAAAAAATTCTGAGATTGTTTTAAGATTATGAGCAAATATGACATACTGCAGTATTATTAAACTCCATGATGTAGTGTCATATATATATATATATATATATATATATATATATATATATTCACCTGCACTGTGGTACATCAGAGCTTTTATTTATTACTTATAGTTTAGCTTTTTTAACTTCATGAGCAATGAGATAAACCGTCTCTCAACTACTAAGGCAAAAACACAAATGTCTGTCACAACAATCATAGTACAGATTAATATAGATTATAAGTTATACCAGTACAATGAACACAAGCCTGAATATGACACCCTTTAAGATTCAACAAAGCAAACTCACAACATTGGTAAACATATTTTTTTAACAAATGCTCAATGCTTCAGTCCTCACAAAAAAGAAGAAGAAAAAAAAACTCAGATTTGCACACCTTCAGTCTCTCTCTCTCTCTCTCTCTCTCTGTCTCAAACACACACACACACGCACGCACGCACGCACACACACACACACACATTCAAGTCTCAATTTCTGTGCTTAAGGACTATCAGTCATTAAGTCAGCTACACATTTATGAACACACATACATAGTTTTAAGGCATTGGTGGCCTAAAGTCTATAATGTTCCACTTTTTCCTTTACTCTTGTTTTCTTTATTTTATTATTTTTATTTATTTATTTTTATTTCTCTAGATTTGTTTACACAATACACAGATTAAATTTAAAATCCTTTTAAATTCTTACAGCATTACACAAAACTAATAAAATGTTATCAGAGCTGATAGCATAACACAACTATTATTCATTCAAAAAAATAAATAAATAAATGAAAATAATCTTCTTTGTGTCGTACAACCTCGAATATCAGATATACAATATCAGACATGCAGACCAGCATAAATCCAGCAGGAGGGGAGGACACACATTTTCATTTGTTTGGTTGATTTTTCCCTTTTAATCAAAAGACTAATCCTTTGTACTTCAGCAATAACTTGTAGATAGAAAACTTTAATTTAAGTATGTGGGAGGGTAATAACATAAAAACCACATGATGTACAGTGCATCATGTATTTGAGTTTTCTATGACTAGCCAACAGCAACAACCAGAGGCAACACATGGATTTCTCATAGGACTCTAGATGACATAGAGACACACTTCTGTAGTGTGTACGGCTATGGAGTTGGTTACAGAATTCTTCCTTTCATTCAGGAAATGTTCTATGAAACGTGTCACCACAGTTCCTGGGGTGGAGATATCAGTGCACGGATGTCAGTAGATGTAATAACTTTAGAAAAAAAAAAAAAAAAAAGATTTCCCAAGACAGAAATTAGTTCAAAGGTAGAACAGATTTTTCAATGATGGATCTCTTCACCAGTGTTGCTCAGTACAAATTATTTAACGAACATTCACAAGGAAAACAAACACGAGTCCACTAAACAGATTACAAATGAATAAATTAACATAATATTATTTGTATTGTTGTATTGTAAATGGTACCATCTGTATTTATTTACACTTCTTGGTGATTGATGATTGGCTCTTTGGAGAACATCTCTTTAATTGAATCTCAAATTCTTTGACGCAATTAGCATAGGTTTGCTACATTTGTTTTAGAAAGCAAAATCTGTCATCAGCTTGCATGAGCCAGTAATAGATCATGATGCTTTCTGAGTAAAATATGTCCACTGCCTTAGTAACAGATGCTGCTGAAGCCTGGTTACAAGGCTGTGTTAAGCTGCCTGCAAAAGAGATGAATGTTTTAATACATCATCTGAAAAAAGGTTTAAAAGGACCTTTAGTCTTGACCTGTTCATACTGCACATAAATCCGATTTGTTTTCACATCCAATCTTTCAGACTGACTGTCATTGTGTCAGTGATGAAATCTGATCCATTTGTATGGATACTTTAGATCATATCTGGTGTATCTAAACAAGCTGGAATGATGTAAGTGTCCAGAAAATATCTCGCTTTCGTTTTGAACTCCTGAAGCACATGAGAGGGATTTTATACATTCATGCGTATACACATAATGAGAGAAAATATTCATACGAAACTTGAGACAATACTGCTGTTTTTATGATGTTACAGATGATGCATCACACTCTAGAAAAAATGCTAGGTTGCTTTTTCAACCTAAAGGCTGAGTTGAGACGGTTGGATAACACAGAATGGCACTTGAGACACTTTAAACGCTGAGGGTACAATCCTGTCGATT
This sequence comes from Tor tambroides, assembly GCA_021397915.2. Lineage (NCBI taxonomy): Eukaryota > Metazoa > Chordata > Actinopteri > Cypriniformes > Cyprinidae > Tor > Tor tambroides. The sequence continues at coordinate 17,188 of JAFVLL020007127.1, read as the reverse complement.
CACTATAATGCACAGTTTATTCCCGACTTTCAGTGTTTATTACAGGCTTTCAGTCTATGTTTCTTGGCGGCACTCAGCCTGATGGTTTGGCCGTAGTGTTAGTAGAGTATTCACTGGCGGGAGAAAATGTGAACAAAATAAGTGGTCTTTTTTTTAAGATTCAATATTAAACTTTGGTAACACTTTATTGTACGGTTACATCTATTAGTTGCTTATTAGCATGCATATTACTAGAATATTAGCCATGTATTAGTGCTAATTAAGCACATATTAATGCCTTATTCTACATGACCTTATTCTACATCCCTAATCCTACCCAATACCTAAACTTAACAACTACCTTACTAACTATTAATAAGCAGCAAATTAAGAATTTATTGAGGGAAAAGTCGTAGTTAATAGTTAACAAGTGTTACCTATTCTAAAGTGTGACCTAAACTTTTCAAAAGCAGTTTTGTTTAATTATTGAGTTGCCATTCTTTTCTGCGCTTTTTCTCATACACATTTATGGATTTATGTTTGCCTATATTTTTGTCAGTTTTTGCGTGTTTTTGCTAAATAAATGTTCACCTTTTGAGTATTACCGTTGCTGGTATTGTTACTGTAGTCATTCTGTGTGTGAATTTAATTTCCAACCCATACTGAGTTCATCTGAACCCAGCAGTACAGTAATTTCTAAACAATAATAATATGTTGGGTCAAACATTTAACCCAACCCAGCGCTACATTTTCTCCTTTTTGACCCAGCGCTGGTAGTCAAAATGACCCAAATTGGGTTGTTTTTGACCCAGCCATTTTTAGAGTGCAGAAAAAATGACTTGAAATTCAATCAGACTGAAATGCATTCCAAAAAATTCACATTTTAAAACCACATATGGATGTGGTTTGGATGGGGTTTGTAAAAATCAGATGCCATGTGTATTTTCTGACTACAAAAGCTCTTCTGACTAAACAGATTTAAGACAAATCTGCCAAAAATCTGTCTTCTGTCTGTGTGAAGTTGGCTGCCTTATTGTTTTTTGCCATCTTGACTGATGAGGCTGATAAACGTTTTTATACTCATCACGCTGTCTACAAACTTTGTCCGCGACAAGGTGAAGCATTTCGAGGAGAGACTACGCTGAGAGGTTGTGTATGTAATCTGATGAGAACACTTGAGCTGACTGTTGGCTAAACACCATGAGGCATGTGGTTAGTTTAGGCTTCAGATTATATCCTATTAATCAGAAAAGAGCTGTGGGCCACAACAACGTGTTCAGACGTTTCAAACACACCTCGGGGAAATCAGAGTTTTACAGCCCTTCCATTTTCAGCCATAACTCCCAAGCTCAGAGCATTACAACAGTAAAACGCCCCCAGACGGAGACAGGCGCTATGATGTCCGACTAATTATAGAGAAACAGCTCATTCATGAAATGAATTTTCCACGGGCATAGTCGATCTCCAAACGCTTATTGTTTTACTGGATTTACCAAGCAGATGTTGTCGCTGTCTGTTCTGCCGTATATGTTTAAGTGTTTAGAGTTTAATTGATTCCACGTTCTGCTAATCCGAAACCATTATGTCAGATGTTTCCTTCGTGAGATCATTTCCTGAATGAAACTAGTCTGTTTTTGCGCTAAAAAAGCCCCATGTTGGACTATCATGGGCTATTAAACACCGAATACACAATAGGGTCGTATCTATATTATTCTTCGCAATCGACATCTGTGCAGCCTACAGCAGGCTATGATCCATTTTAAAGTTGCATTCACAATTCACTAAGCATTCAAACACAATTATGGGTTTTTCTCTCACTTTTGGACTCCTTTATAAACGTAGATGCTTTACAAGTTGTAGTACGCCAGTTGTTTTTCACAAGAAACACATGGTTTCTCAATCTGGATCCAAACCTGAGGAAGTCAGGCGTCTGTTTCGCAAACGTCTTCAAAGGAGGAGCTCTACCACCGGCTATATATTAGTCTCATGAAAAGGAGTCCTGATGGGCTTGGAAAGGTCAGAACTAAATGCATCTGCTGACCTCATTTCTCTTCTCATTAGAATAAAGCAAAAACATCTGTTGACCAAACCCTTTTAAGACTGAGTGACGCAATGCAAAATTGGCTTATATAAAAGTATTTTGATCCTTTTTCAAAACACGCAATCAAGAAGAGCTCACATGATCATTTTCAAGTATGAGCATGTCATCTTTTCCGATCCAAAAATAACAACCTGAACTAATGGGATGCTGTTTTAAAATGAGCGAATCCGACAACATTGTCTGGGTGATCCCATAAAACTTAATCTTTGTGTGTGATCCTGAATACCGACCCATTATCCAAGTCGTGAGTGGCGCAGGGGAACGATGCCATTAAAACCCTGGCTGGTACATCGGGGAAAGTTTGGACGGCCAAGCGACATAAATTTAATGGGGGAATTGGCAGCTTTTAAGGCCTGCTGTGTGATGGACGGTCACCCGGGCTGGGGAAGCGTGTAGATAACAAGGTATCAGTACAATGTTGACATTGTTCACTGCAAAGTAAGTTCAGGGAGCAGATGCACATTGATTAGAAAGTCATGTTTAGCCAGTGGAAAAAATACGGAGCATATAAATCTGAGAAAAAGAGACAAACTATTGGGGAAGAGAAGAGTAGGTGGCAAATATAGAGAAAGGTAAGTAATATGGGTAGTTTGGGGAGCATTTATGCTGGTTCCTGCTTGGCTACGATTGGGCTTAACTGTATCCAATGATGTAAAATCATTCTGCACATAAGGATGGTTGAATTGAGCAGGAGCAATGTAAAGAAAAAAGTGACTCAATACCATGTTTTAAACCAGTGTTTCCCATCCATTTTTGCCTTATGTATCCCCAAAGCCCCATCTGTAAAGCTCAAGCATCCCTTCATCAACACTTTTGGTGAAAACAATTCTTCATAGTCTTCAAGGAACATAATTAAATAATTTATGTAATAATTATTTTATGACCAGTTTACACTTATTGTTTAATTAATGTTACCTATTATTCTTTCTTTACAAAGGAACTGAAAATCACCATAAAATGAATCATGATTAGTTATTCTAACTTATTTCTGTTTCATAGGTTTAAAAACAATACCTCATGGGACAGTCATTTGTGACCATTTGAGGAACTGGGAATTATAATGTTTTATAATGTTATAATTTGAATCTTACTTGATGAGTAATGAGTTCATGCAAATTACAGATTTTTTTATGTATTTTTTTATGATAACTGTTAGAAAAAAATGCAGTGTAGAAGAAATATTTTGTTAAATGTTTCCATCATTCTGACAAAAAAAAATAATATTTGTATACATCCATTCAAAGTGTCATAACTTCCTACTTAATTTTATGAGTTTTTGGAGTTTCAACTTTGTTTTTCTCATCAGAAATTAAAATCAAAGTGGCTGAAAAAGTGCAATGAACTCATCACTCCAGGTTGTCACTTTGGCAGCACTTTAATTTTACTTAAAATCAGCCATTAAATTGACCTTTTCAATTTTAGTGGCTTGAAATAATTTACAGTCACTGAACCAAGTCTGACTTCCCATGGGTCCCACGGCACTCAAAAATATCTGACATTTAATCAAGCTTCTCTCTCTAACCTGCCTCAAAAAAACATTTTCTCTTCTAAAAGAAGGACAGAACAATCACAAATCAGGTTTAAGTGTTCTTTGCTGTTGTTTGGTGATGACTACTGGAAGGACCTTAATACGCTTATAGCTATGAATTTACGAGGGCATGTGAAAGCAGTCATAAATCAGTCTGTGAGATTATGACAGATTGGCATGAGTTCATCCCAATCAAGGGGTTTAAGGTTTTCATTCAGTTGAGGTCACCTATAACTACAGACTGTGAAGGCCACAAAGGACAACTTCAAAAACAAAACAAAACCTCTGCCGCTCAAAAAATGAGGATGAAGCCAGTTGCCAAAACTAGTATCCTGTCAAGCAACAGACCATCATCATTAACCACATTATAATACTGTAGAATATTGTGACTCTTGCAACATAGGCTCACTAGAAATATGTGTCTCTAAATACATTTCTGCACAACTGAAAGAAACATACCTATACATACGAATCGCTGAGTTTCCAGTTGACATGAACACTAGAGGCAGTAAAACTCTGACAACTTTTATTCCTTCTTACATAAAGTATGATTTGCAGGTCCACAGTTTTGATTAATAAAGCCTAATTTTCGCACAATTACTTGAGGAATATCATGTTATGAATTCAAAACCTTTTTAAAATGATTCGACGTCTGAAAACCGATACTTTTGAACGTCAGCGTCACATATCCAGCTTCATATCTATGGGTTTCTATATTCAGAAGGTTAGTTCGGTAGCTCATGCTTGGAGTTCAACTTGAGAGGTGAAGAGCTTGGGTACGAATCCCGTGAAACTACGGTTCAACAAAACAGCTCAAACCTGCATATAAAGAAGGTCAAATGGCACGGTTACATCGACAAGTCTGTTTTTATATCCGTTTTGCATTTGTTAACACTAGGTTTAGGGTTGGGTTTGGTGTAGGGGTATTTCCAACATCATAGAGCATTAACTTTTAGCGGCACTCCCCTGATATTTGAATTATGAATCACTACATTACGTACCTGAAGCAACATAATAAAAACACAGCAATACATGCCTATAGGCTATCAACATAACAAAAATGGGTCAGGGTCACATATTGAACCTGCGTTTTAGCGCCACTCACTGGACGTTTCACTTTGAAACTGCCTCGAAACATGCAGTAAGGAACGTAATAACGATGCTGCAGAAATGTACTTAGAGGCACATATTTCTAATGGGCCTGGACTTTTAGTATAAGCCTGTTGGCTCAGACTTTGGAAAGCTGCTATATATCTGTTTTAGAGTCCTGATCTTATGAATGAAATCTTTCCCGATGAACCTTGACCTCAGAAAGGATTTTAAAAACACTATGCAGGCACTTAAAACTACAACAAATTGATAATTTAACATAAAGTGTAAGGCTGGCATTCTACTAGCTATTTTAAGTAATTTACATAGTTGTTTGAGCAAGTCGGTTAATGTAACTGTCTCTCAGTGAGCGCTAACAGCACAAACTCTGCTTCCTGCTGAGCTGATGGTCTTGCTGACTCTGACAATATCTAGCGAGTTCGAACTTATCGCTCAGTTGATAAAGGCAACCAATGAGCTTCCTCTCATTCTGAAGAGCCATTGTTCTGCTCCCATCTGATCCAAACTTTTCCCCAGCAAACTCTACGGCATAAACTTTACTTTAAACGCAGATTGTTATTCATGGTAAAAATGTCAATTTTTCTGGATCTTCTACACCAAAATGACATCCCAGTTCAGTCAGAAAGAAATGTCGCAGGCAGTCTTTTGGTGTCTTTTTTTGTTAAGTGAGAGTGACAGACCTTCGACAGAAGAGGGTGAGGTTGGTGTGACCTTTCCTACCGAGTTGTTAGATGCCACCTTATGTATACATTTATACAAGTCTCTAGTGTATATGCAACAACATGAACAATCATGGATCATAAAACAATGACCGATGTTGAAGTAGCATGTGGTTTGCTTTGCTGCAAGTAGGTGATAAACAATCAAAGTCTTCCTCCAAAGTAAACCCTCGCAATATGTCAGCATCAACCCCAGTTCGTCTCCTCTGAGAATCAGCATGGTCCCATTGTGCTGACAGTGGTGTAGTTGAACTTAGACATGGACACTCCAGTAGCAGTAACCTCATCGTCACCTTCCCTGAAGCCTCTTCTGCGGCAGGGCCAGCAGCAGCAGGAGAAGGTGGTGAAAAGGGCCTTTCGAAAGCGTTTGTTCATGAAGCAGTAGATTATTGGGTTGACACAGGCAGATGTGTAGGACAGCAGGTGGATGAATGAGATGGGGGCTCCAGAAAGAGCCCTGTGGGCCGAGGGAAGGTCGAACGCTTTCCAGGTGTTGACAGAGTACAGGGGCATCCAGCAGATGAAGAACATGGCCACGATGACAATGAGCATACGGATCACTCGCTTTTTGGCCATTAATTTAGCCTCGGACGTGTTGCTGCGGGGTCGGTCCACCTTTGCAGAGCCTGTTGGGGTGAGGACTGACATCTCCATTGAGTTGGGCCTCTTGGACACCTGGATGTAGCAGCCGTCTCCATCATCGGTGCTATATAATACAGTGGCGCTGATACCATTTTTCATTCCTAAAAAGGAAACATTGCACATTCCTCAAAAAGAATCTCAGAGGGAGTATTTAGATAAATATAGATCAAGGGGAAGCTTACATTTTGAACTAGATTTGCATTTTCTGAATAAATACTGCTTGCGAGGCAGAATTCATATCCAACTATGACGAAAGTGTCATTGTCGTCAGCTACATTTTAAGTTTGGAGAATTATTTTAATTATTATAGTAATATATAATTATTCTTAGGCCCTGTTTACACTAGTGCGTTTTCATTTTAAAATGTTTTAAAACCCTTGTGTCTTTCACTAAACAATAACCTTCATAAGACCCCACAGCAGGTTGAGTTTCCTTCTTTTGCACAAATTGTTACCAATAAAATGGGAAAGTAAATGACATTTCACTAATTCAAATGAAAACATCTTAATGGGTAGAGTGGTGACTCAGCGCTGGAGAGTTTGAATGCTAGATTACTGCAGCCCAGGGGAAATGGAGACATATTTATAACATTAATAGAATGTGATTTAGAGTAGAACAGTGGAATTCATGATGAAACATACTCCCAGCAATCCAGCAGATATAAACTTGTAAGAGCTCCATCAATGAGCAATTTAAGGCTAAAATTCAAGTTTATATTTCCCTCTTTTTTCTTCTTGCTTTTTTAGGGGAGGTTGCGGAAATGTTGTCCAGCTGCAATTATATTTTCGAAAATCCAATAGGTCACATTTCATTACTTAGGAAATTGAGCTTCATTCACAAACAGATGGCCACGGCTGTACACACAACCAATTAAATCCTCAGGGTAGGTCATCTAATACGATCACAGTGACTAGCGTGTTTAATACCCAGTGGGATGGTCTGGGGATTACTAAAACATGACACTAAATTAGACTGCATTGTGTTATTGACTTCATAATTGTCTCACCGCTCTGTCCCTTCTTCTGCTCCAGTTCAAACTGTATTCCACGGTAGAGTTCTCGAGAAATGAGCCCATAAGCAATGATCATCACCACTCCAGGAATGAAGAACAGAACAAATAGCAACAGGATGCACCTAAAACAACATTAAAATGGTTTGAAACTCCATTTTGAGCAATAATTGACCTAAAAGTGAAAATTTAGTCACCCTCAGGTTATCTAAGATGTAGATGAGTTTGATTCTTCATCACAACAGATTTGGAGAAATGTAGCATTACATCACCTGCTCACCGATGGATCCTCTGCAGAGAATGGGTGCCATCAGAATGAGAGTCCAGCTTTTCACTTAACAAGATATTTACTGATGGACTGGAGTGGTGCGGATTATTTGAGGATTATTGTGATGTTTTTATCAGCTGTAATGATGAAGAAACAAACTCATCTACATCTGTAACCTGAGGTCTATTCCTTTAAGATATACATACACCCACTCACTCATACATTTGTCTAAGAGTTAGCCACCTATGGCCTGATTTAGTGAAAACTGTTTCACCTAGACTATTCAAAACATTGTTTATTGTACAAAAGAGTTATTTATTCTGATTATAATTCTGAATTAATTTAAATATTGATAATTATACTCAGAAGTGTGTAGTCATGCTTTGGCATAGCTTGAAGGGAACATATTCGTGATGTGCCTAACAACTCCTCTTCCCTGTAATGTAACTATTTTAATGCCCAGCCTCTCGTGGCTTATTACTGTAACAGAATATGCAGAAAGAATTAGAAAAATGTACAAGCAAACTCAGAGGAACATGGAGAGAGAGTACTGTTGTCGTCCCTTGCTGTCTACCTAGCAACAGCTGTCATAAAACATAAATGTGATGCAGGAGGCACCCAGCTGATGTTTAAGACCACGGCTCCTTATCAGAGCGCTGCACAGTGACTCTGTCTCTGTTTCTCTGTTTTTGCCTCTTATGTTGAGACAAACGCAGACAGTCAATGTTGTTACGGTATGAGTAATAACAGGATGCTTTTCCAATTAAAGGAATTTTCAGAGTACAAAACAAACTAAGCTTTAAGGACAGCGTCTGTGGCATGCTCTTGATTACCACAGACAATCATTTTAAGTATGTCAGTATACAAATAAACAGGTTTACACTTCCAGTGAAGTCTATGAGTCATTCTGGAGGCTTTAAAAATAAAAATGTTCTATTATTGTACCCTACTGTTTAAAAGATTTTTTTTTTATGTATCTGATAAAAAGTACAGTAAAAACAGTAGTATTGTGAAATATTATTAAAATTTTAAAATGACTTTTTATTTATTTACAAGCTACATTTTGTACACATTTTGATGTAAACTGTCCGAGCTGTGGTGTAGTGGTTTGTGCATGTGCTCAGGACATGTATACAGACTGCTGGCTCTGGAGGAACCAGATTTGAGTCTGTCCTAGGTCATGTCCTTTTTCCCACTTTACTGTCCTATAAAATAAAGTCAGATGAGCACACAACTGTACTTGAACACTCACCACGCTTGCTCCACCTCGCTCTTTGGCCAGTCATGGCGGCACATGTGAGCTGTAATGTTGTTGGGCTTGATGAACTTCACCAGTGTGCTGAAGATGGGATAGGGTGTCATAATGAGGAAGGACAGGACCCAGGTGGAAGCAATGACTTTGTAGGCGTGGGATCGGGTCTGCCATGCCCGGGATTTTAGCGGGTTGCAAATGGCACTGTACCTCTCAATGGCTATAGCCACCAGACTGAAGGTAGATATGCAGACAGAGATACCTGTGATAAATCAAAAGAATATTGTAATTTTAATTGTAAAAGACTGTAAAAATGTTATAGTAAGAATATGTTGACTGGCTGACTAGTAAGTTACCTCACTATAAATGGTGAAAAACTGTAATAAATCTAAAACGACATCTCACAGTTTACAGTAATTTTGCCATATACAATTTTACAGTAAAATATTGTTAAATGTACAGTTGTTGAAAGTGAAGTCTTCTTGTAAATTACAGTGAAAACACTAAAGTGGCATTCCCAGAATTCCCTGTCTAAAATCTCACATTTGATTGTTTTTCATTGAAATAACTGTTTGTTAATTTTTATTAGCATTCATTAGTTATAGATTAGGGTTTTATGTTGATGTTTACTGCATTGTTTTAGTGTTGTGTTTATATATAATATACATATATACATATACATATATATATATATATATATATATATATATATATAGTAATTACCCTTTTTTACTGTAACTTAAATCCATATTAAAATGTGAATACCATATTTTTTATACATGCCATTTTACCATAAATTTCAGGGGTTGTTTTTTTGTTTCAGTTTTTCATAAAGAAATTGGCATTCAGTCAAGATCTTGTCGAAACGGTTTGTCCACCAAGTTTTCTGATTCAGTTGCTCCTATACGTATTCACTGCAAATCTGTATTTATTTCCCCGAAAGCTTGATGCTTTGCAAAATAGAAAGCAACAAAATCCTTAATACGTTTTTCTAAAAATACAAAGCTTAGTGAAAAACATTGCAGAATGGCATTCTTGTAAAGCGAGATTTCCGACAGCCCTTCATGTTTGAGGAATTACTGCCCCGATGGCCCGAGAGCTTTGATCTGATCTCGCCCTCCGCACCAGAGCTCATACCAAGGAAATTGTTCTTTGCGTTACAAATCCCCTTCCTTCTCTGCCCCCTCGAAAAACAAACAGTGGGAGGGAGGTTGTGGTTGGCACAGCATGTTGGATGTGCTGCCCTGTCGCACTCTGACACTGTGTGGGCCACAGGCCACTCACACACACTCAAGCAAATAAGATCTGCTCTCTCGTGAACTGTGTCATCTCCAGGGCCTCCACCAGACAGTCAACATAATGCAGGAGAAAAACATCCTTTAGAATCGCTATCTGATCACCCGTGTATGCAAGTAAAAAAAACAAAAAAAAACATGACATTGTAATTGTTTTCAGGCCACCACACCTGAGTCGTTCCTTGTGCCTGTGACTTTTATGCAAATACATAACAATATGGTCCACTGCTGCCCAGAACAGAATTGTCTTTTGATTTTTTGCCCCTTCAAATCATTTGCCAGCAGCCCTTGTGTGTCAGATCTGACCTTGGCATTGAATTGGCTGTTTCTGGATGAGCCTTGACTTTCATTAGGGAGGTAGTGATCCCTGAAACAGTGCAGATCAAGCTGGATGCATTCATACATATGTCTACATCAGTGGCCAATTTCTCAAAGCTAGGGGCAGTGCCAAAATCTGACATCCTGCTAACTGTATTACAAATGAACAACAGTCCAATTTTGATTTGTGCTTTATAGTCTGGTTCATATTGCAGCTTATTTGTGTCGGTTCTTACAGTATGTGTTGTTTAGGAGCCAAAACCTGAAGTACATGATACTACAATAATAGATTGTGTGAAGAAAAAAAAAAAATTAAAATACAGAGCAGAAAATTGTGATAGTTCATGAAGACTTGGCTCGTGAATATTAATTATGATGAATAAAAAAATGGTTTTGAGAAAATGTTTCAAAGTATAGATTACATTAACTATTGTTAACCTTTTTTTCCCCTGCTTGTTCAATTTTGTTTTATCAGTCAACTTTATTCCTGTAGGGGTTTATACAATGCGGAGCCCTGCTCATGACATGCGGTAATGTCATATATACATACATACATACATACATGCATACGTACATACATACACACACACACACACACACACACAAACACACACACACACACACACATATATATATATATATATATATATATATTAGTTTTTTTTTTTTTTCACACGTGTTTGGTTCACAGTGATAAAAACAGAATTAAGTCAATTCAGGGCTTGATTCAGTTCAGATCATTAACAGTGTGAAGTAATTCAATTTAAAACGAGTTCAGTTAAGCTATAAGCAGTTCTACAAAAGGCAGCAATGTCGTTATTCAGTTTTAGTCAGTTCAATGTTGATTCAATACCAGTGTCGATGTGCAAGATGTGATACATCTGTACAGAAGACAATAGTGCCATCATCCAGCTTAATTCACTTTAAGTTTTGTTTTCATCCAATGGTGTCAGTCAGTGCGGTCATATTGATTATTAATTACTGAAAGTTAATTTTCAGACCCCAACAAAGCAAGCCAAAAAGCATCACTGTTCAATTAAATTATAAATTTGTAAAATTTACACTACATGAATCATTTTCTATTGCCATTGGCAGAGGATTTCCAGTTTCCTGCAAGCTTTGCATGGGACCAGATGAGGAGAGTAAATATTGAAAATAAGTGTTATATTGCATTTTGGGGGATTACCAGTATGCTGAAGAGTTGTGTTTAGGCTATACTGTATGTTCCTTTATTCAATAAGCAATTTACTCTGTAAATGTCAGTGCAATGCATCTTAATTTTCTTAATTTCTTGTACTTCATTCCAGCATCGTGCTTTATAAGTAGTTAAAAAAAAAAATTAAATACATTTATCATATTAGTGTGTACTGTGGCTATCTAGATGTAAATAGTGATTTTTTTTATTTTTTTTCTCACAAAGATTTACTTTGATACATCTCATTTTATTGGGCTTACTCAGTTGGCATGGTAATTGCATGATTATTTTCCCCACAGAAACCACTGTCCACAACTGAATTTATTTATTTTTTTATTTTTTATTTTTTTTGGAGTGGAAAAATATGTCTAAATGTCTAAACTAATAATTCAAGCAATATTTATTCACCCCTGGTTCTGGACAGCATCGGCCCATCATTGAGATCCAGCCACTGGAATCATCTCTTAAAAAGTGCTCCTTACTACACCGTGCATTGTACTACATGCATTTTATTGTTTTTTGTCCATCATTAGATCATCATATGATGAATTACTGCTGCCAGGATAGAAAAAAAGATGTATTGAAACAAAGGAGATGCATTTACACAGAAAAAAATGACTTCATTTAAATATTCATAAGTATTCTGACTATTGCTGACTGTGCCTGTAAAGACTAAATAAAAATAGTTAAAATTAATATCATTCAAAGATTTGAAGCCATGTAAAGTTCTGCAGATCTAGGCAATAGCATTTGAAGCCTCTGATTTTTTCCAGTGCTTGTGAAGTCGATCAGTATACAGACTCTCCCTGGGTGCCATATGCCAGCAGGATATTCAGTGCAAAGTAGCTGTTCTGTTTTTTTTTTGTTGTTGTTGTTTGTTTGTTTGTTTTTTTGTGTGTGTGTGTGATTTATGGGGTACATTAGTAGCATGCCTCATTTAAAATTAGTCAAAATGATAGTCCATCTCACCCATAAGATAGGCCACAATCTTGCACATGGCAGCTCCAAAGATGAAATCCTCCAGCAGGTTGGGAATAAGAGTGAAGGGCATGCAGAAAATAGCCATCATGAGATCACTAATGGCCAGGGAGAGCAGGAATGAGTTGGTCACCGTCCGCATTCGCTTATTCACCACCAAAACCACAATGATGAGCAGGTTACCAAACACACTCAGCAGGAATATAAGAGAGTATAACAGTATGCGCAGCGAATCCATTTCTGAAAGACAAAGATCAAATAACAGATCAACATATTAAAGGCTTTTAAAATTACTAAATATAAACAACACTTGACCCTATAATGCCAAGCTTATAATATTGGATAGGTATATTTCTGAGGCCTCTAAATTATCACCATGATCAAAACTTTGCTGAAAACCTGAAAACATGTTGTACTACATGCCTTTTGTCGTCCAATCAATATATATATATATATATATATATAGCAAGTTAAAGGCCTTTTTAGGTCACACTTTAGTTTAGGTACAAACTCTGACTGTTAACTAACTGTTAACTATGACTTTTGCCTCAATAAACTTCTAATTTGCGGCTTATTAATAGTTAATAAGGCAGTTGTTAAATTTAGGAATGCAATAGGATTAGGATTAATGCAATAGGATTAAGAGATCTAAAATATGGTTATGCAGAATAATGCATTAATATGTGCTTTATAAGCACTAATAAACAGACAACATATAGTAATAGGCATGTTAATAAGCAACTAGTTAATATTGAGAATTGGTCCCTAAAACGAAAGTGTTACCCTATACATCATTATTTAGAAAAATAATTTTGAAATGCATCAAATATGAAGAAAAAAACATAAAACTGAGCATTTAAATATCTTAGTAAGATATGTTATAACACTTTTGTGTATATGCTTTTTGTGTAATAAAAAGTTTATATATGCTTTACTATTAAAAAGATCTCATTGATTGAAAAATTTGTTCAAGTATTTCATGTCAGGCTCTACAGGGTTAACGTTAGCTAACAGGAAATCAAGTCGGTCAATGATGAGTTAAAAGTCTTGGGAAAGGTATGGGAGGAGGGTTTAAGTGACATTTAATTGCTCAGTTTAAAATCACTAATCACTTTTAAATATGCCAGATCATTGCACATATATTTAATTACTGTAATGTTCAAAAGGCCTCAGTTAATGAAACTCTCCACACTCGCCCTTGATTACTTTTTGAGTTTATTTTTCATACCGTCAGCAATTTCCTGGTGGAAAATTATGTATAATTACTATATTAGCATATGGTGAAATGTTTATACATTTCTATTCTTCTATATATCTATATTTTATATATATACAGTGAAATACACATTTTTTTCTGCTCCACATCAGCTGGTTCTAAAACCCTTAGATAACATGCATTGTTTTAGCAATTTAATCTATAAATTTCCCATGTGCTGTCAGGTTTTCTTGCTGACTTGCTGAATATTTAGAAGCGATAAATGCCTCTAATGGTCCTCAATGCAACCTCGTGCTAGTAATGGAAAAAATCCAGCCATCATCAAATAACATCCTCAGAATGTAACAGCTCACTCAAACACTTAAAGCTGTGGGGTTTTTTCAGACACGGCTGATGGATTGTGTTTTTCTAGCTGATCTCTGTGACCATAGATCAGAATTTTTACACAGGGAATCATTCTTTCTGACATAGCCCATCACTTTGTTTAAGCAATGATTTGGAAACTTGATATCTGTAACTAAGATGCTAATGTGTAATTGGAAAGTTGTCTGATTGTTGATCAATCAAAGGGAAAATACAGTGACTAATGGAGAAATATTGCAGGATTACTGCAAAACAATATTAGACTATGAATCATAACTCTGCTAGAGTGCCACAAACTTACAATGAATTCATTTATTAGTATCATAAATATGGAGCCTTTCATAAGACACTTCATGTTTATAGTTGAAACCAAAAACTTCAGAGAATTATATGCGGGTAACTTTATTACCATATATATATATATATATATATATATATATATATATATATATATATATATATGTATATGTAATTTTATTATTACATTTTTTTTTTATTTTTCCCTGCCAGACTTTAAAAAAAAAAAAAAGAAAGTTGCCAGCCACCACCATTTTTGTAAATTTTCACAAAATTTTCATGGTTGTATTAATATCTGAACATGAAATAAGAAATAACAGAGAAAGAAAAAAAAAAAAAAACACACTTCATGCATTCTTTTTTTATCAACATTTTGATAACACCACATTATTTTACATATGCATATGCTTACATATGCAATCACTTGTTTCTGCATATTCTTCACCGTTTTAGACTATATATATTTTGCATAAAAGTTTCACAGAAATTCATTTCTCAGAAATACATTGGTCATTTTATTAGAATTGTTGGGGTTCCTATAGAGCTGACGTGGACTGGAAGTTTAATTTCCGCTGAGTTTAATATAGACATGCCATTTCATACTAGACAAGATGCCACAAAATAAACAAATAGAAAGAAAACAGCTATTAAAAGTGATTGTGTTTTATATAACATTTCAAAATAGTTATTGGTTTAGTTGGAAAGGGAAAAGGGCAGGTTTAATGATGTGACCAAAGATTCAAGATATCAAATGTATAAGTTTAAGAATAAATCAAAGAAAAACCCATACTGACTACTAATCTGAATACGAACATCTACCCTTTAATGTCTACAGTGGTTATGGCCTGACATATATGTGACCATTTCATTATACTTCCTCTGATAATTAATATCGTTGGTTCATTTGGCAGTTTTGGTTCTGTGGAACACCAAAAAGGGTTTCAAAAAGTTGTTTTAACTGTTTTTATTCACGGTGAAAATCACTGGGGTGTAAAACAAAACTATAGACCAATTTGACTTTTACTGTATGATGCTTTTTTCAAACAGTCTTCAAGGTGAACTGTCCCTTTAAGTCCTTTTTTGGTCCTGCTTTAATGATTTTTGACGTAGAAAAGCTCCACATTATAAACAGTCCTCCCTAGGAGTATTGAATACTAAACCTTAATTTTGGGGCCCAACTATCAAACCTTGAAAAGAAGCCATTTTTTTTGTTCCAGCTGCTTTCTATTACTGCCTCTGCAGAGAGCACAGAGCAGTCAATGTGAGCCAGCATGAGCAGGGAGGATTATGGGTTGTGAACAGTCATATCCTGTTTGTGGCTTAGTCAGGCTAAAGCAATCAATCGAGGCCACGTTTGACTACAGCGCAGGGTTCCGTGTGTGCTCCATTACTGATCGCCTGTAGCCACTGGTCTTAAAGGATTAGACCCACCAAAATGCTGCTGACATCCTCACGACTTTGATCTCATGAGAGATGTGGTCCGCATGAGTGGCTCGACAAAAATTGATCTCTCACTTTCTCTGTCTTTGTTGCGAGGAACGTTTTTCAAGTAGAACGTGTTTATCAAGTATCCTTCACATGGCACTACTTTCTGTAGAACGCATTAGCCTCACCAAACTGTTTGAGGATTGCTGTGGATTCTGTCATAGTCATGGGTTTCAAAGGCCTTGGGAAATACTTAGTAGTGTCAGATAACTGCGGTGTGTTGCCTTGGGATGGGATTGATTTGATTGAGGGTTAAAACAGTATGTGTCATCATTGCTGGTAACTGGATTAATATACTATTTTGAATTCTCTGTTGTATTATATATGCTTCACACTAGATACATTTTGCATAAATGTACAAAGGTGTTCCTTTGAGGCTACTGCCCGAGTGACAAGCTGTTGTACTCCCGAGGGTACAAATGTTTGCACATTTTATCTGAGTGTATATTTTTGTACAAGCTTTGCCATTTAAATAGTGACTAAGAACCCATCTAAAGCTCTCCTTTTTCTTACTGTTGGTACTTCTATGAAAATGGACACCAGTTCCTTGTGAAAAGAAGCACACTTCAGCATACTTGAGTTTAAACTGAATGTAATGTTTCAGACACTTTACTACATGTTAATTGCAAATAAATGAAACTAGTTTAAATTTAAATTCATACGTACATTTTAAATATGATAGTTAACACAATGAATTTTACATAAGTGTACTTCTTTAAAGGGGTCATTGGATGTCCATTTTCCACAAGTTGATACATTCTTTAGAGTCTTAATGAAAAGTCTATAACATACTTTGGTTAAAATGTCTCAATGGTAGTGTAAAAAACACCTTTTTTCCCCTGTCAAAATCAGCTTTGTTTTCAGCAAGCCATTTTTTAGTCCATGTTGCTTTAAATGCTAATAAGCTCTGCTGACCCCGCCCCCTCTCTTCCATGGAGTGATGAGCAGATTGTAAACTCCAGCCGCGAAACTGGCTAACTAGCACATTATTAGGAAAGGCGATTTGCAAAGATTCATAAAAAAAAAACCTTATACTCATTTCTTCTGTAGATGAAGCTGGATCACGAATGATTCGCGCAAACATAGACACATTTAGGCAGATCGGGATCGGCGCATTCACTTCAAAACGAAAGGAATGTTAATCCTCTGCGTCTTCAGTGGCTCAGATGTCAGGAGTAAATGACGACTGCTATATTCATTATTACATCCAACAACAAAACACCTCAATCGCTTAATCTGAGACACTCTTGTCTTCCCCTGCACCGGAGTCTTTCTTTCTTTCTTTCTTTCATTTATTTATAGAGCACTTTCACACAACCACCAGTTGATCCGAAGTGCTGTACAATACAGCTAAAATACAACAGATAAAAAACCAAAGTACATCACAGCACAATATAACA
This sequence comes from Tor tambroides, assembly GCA_021397915.2. Lineage (NCBI taxonomy): Eukaryota > Metazoa > Chordata > Actinopteri > Cypriniformes > Cyprinidae > Tor > Tor tambroides. The sequence continues at coordinate 33 of JAFVLL020007127.1, read as the reverse complement.
ATACAATTGACAAGGCTAGGTAAAAGCTATTGA
>JAFVLL020007126.1:0-13983 GCA_021397915.2 Tor tambroides | reverse complement strand
TTGACTTCAAAACATCAACAGAGACCAGTTTGTGGCAGTAGTTGCTGTGCTGAAGATCACGCATCACGCAAACAGCAACAAAAAGACCAGTGAGGTGCATGATATGACATGTCTAGTCCTGCTGGAGGAACAGTCAGATTTTTAGAGCGCACACATTTGCTGCCCCCGGCCATAGACCTGGGAAACGCTTACCAGGAAGTACAGTGACAGAAATGTAGTTACGTGATGAACTTCAATGGAAAAAAGAGAACTGTATCAAGGATTGACTTCAGTTAGGATTATAGAATTAACTTCAGTGATAGTAACGTGTTTCATTTTAATGAGAGATAAATAGGCTAGACAAGTGTTTTCACACTCAGTCATTGGTGTCTCAGAGTGTCAATTTTAACTGTTGTAAAGGCTCTGAACATTGGACTTTTAACTTGCAATATGCATGCAAGGTTCACTTTATTTTTGTTTTATTGTATGTTATATAATATGTATATTATATAATATATATTTACATTACAATGAAAATGTAGCTCAATGATAAAAGGTGCAGAAAATCAGGTTTTGTGGGAAATTTCAGTTGACAGCATTTCTTCAAATTTGGAATGAGGAGCAACGACACAGAAATTGAAATGTTTTTACAAAATTTAAAATGAAAATTAATGAATAACAAAATAAAATTGTGTTTTTAAATTGAAATGTATTACTGTTGTATAATAACATTTTAATATTTAATAAAATTATTAATGTAAATGAAAAGAGGAGCGAGACTTTTCTCCCTAAAGAGATCTGATTCCACTTTCAAAGCCAGTGGGACAGTAGCCAGGTTTCCATCTTAAGTTGCGAATTTAAATTATGTACAAAATTGGAATATCGCATAAAACATTTGCGAATAAGCACCGTTTCCATCCAACGAGTCGGAGAGAACAAAATCGTCACTTCCTGTTAAACTAGCACTCAGTATCACTAAGAAAAGTAGGAGAAGCCACTGGATATAATAATTTTCAAATATAATAAATTACTTGCACCTCAGAGCGAGCAGACAAAACACAATAAAAGTGGTCATTGCTTTCGGAGGTGAATGCCAGCTGTTTGGGAACGCAGTCGTGGTAGACCGTTCTGGGAAGCAATACAGAAATACTTTGACAACAGACTTTGCTTGGGCATTTCATAATGGCCATAACAACATTTCAGATGCTGTGCAACAAAATCAGTCCTCTGGATAGTCAGATTATGCCGTTCCATAGCACTAAGTCACATGACTTTTTTGAACACTCATGTGGAATTTATTCGCAAAATGCATTTCCATCTCCCATTATTCACATTAACCCTTTTTCGCAGAAGTCAAAAACCACCTTAAGTGAGCGTTAAAAATGTTTTTGTGAATTAAGGGATTTCTTTTTGAAATTTTCCGTCACTCGTTTCTGATGCGATACTTCAAAATGCACATAAAAAGAGGGTGATGGAAAGATAGCTAGTGTAAATGCTAGCAGAATTGTTATTTTATACTTACATGGAGAAGCGAATATTAACAGCAGGTGAATGGCAGGTTTTTCAGCCAATAAAAGAAGTCGTTCTGTGCATAATTTGCATATTGCATCAGCTACATCCTGCTCAAACACAGTCAGCAGTCCAGTATAAAGCATATCTGATTAAACAGTTTAATGCCAGCATTAAGACTGTTTGCACAGTCTTAACGCAATTTATTTGAATATTTCAGTCACTGTTGACTCACAGGGTCGATTATGTTAATAGCAATTATGTTATTTCAGAGTTTCCGACTCATTAGATAATGTGACCTTTTATGTGTTTATGGGTGGGTGGGTTAATGGATGTATCATTGCAATGTAATGCCTAATCTTACTAGTTTATCGGCTTTTTGTAATCAGAATTATTCAAATAGTAATTTATCATAGAGGCTGTTAGTAAGCCAGTCTAGTCTATGCCTTTCCCAGATGTTTACCTTAACTGTTAGCAAGTGAATAGTTGAGTAGTCTCAGATCAGTGATTAAATAAAGCTTACTTTGGCTGTGCTTCTCAGCTGTACATGTGCTAGCCCAAAAATTTAGCATCTTTTTTATGTTTTCCTTTCCTCAGCTGACTGTAGGTTGGAAAAAAGTCATAGTCCAGCTGTGTGTGTGCGTGTGTGTGTGTGTGTGTGTGTGTGTGTGCGTGCGTGCGTGCAAGTGAGTGTGTGTGTGTGTGTGTGTGTGTGTGTGTGTGTGTGGCCCTAAAAATGGGCTGCCTTTCCTGATTGTGAGAGATTGATTGTTTTTCACTGTTTTCCTTACCTAGGAGAATAATTTAAAAAGGATTCATTGTGTTATAATGAATACAATTCATAGCAATCATTTCAAACACACTGGATTGGTAAATAAATTCATTTTAGCTAGATGAAGAAACTAAAAAAGCTTCCAGAGTACATTGCTTTGTTGATCCTAATAGGAGCGATCTAGTTTTGTGCACTAATCTTGCTATACTAAACACAGATAATGAGTGCATAGGCTTGAGGGGTTGTGGAAGAGCTGATTTTTCTGGCACCCTGTCTGTGGAAAGGGGTTTGTGTGAGCAGTCTCTTGATGAATGTGCAGTGCTCTCCCTGCATGCTGGAGGCTTTGCTGCAGTGATGCATTAGTGTGATTATGCAGAAGCTAAGTAATTGACCTGTTTATAACTTTGGGGCCGCAGCACTAATTCCTCAATATTATGGCAGCAAAGAGGTTTATATAAAACTGTGTATTATGGATCATTTGGTACTTCGTAGTATTTTATACTATATATGCACATACACAGTGTATATAAGTAAGTGTGTGTGTGTGTATTTTCATCATCATTACTCCAGTCTTCAGTATCACATGATCTTTCTTCAAAAATCATTCTAATATGCTGATTTGGTGCTTCATGAATAGAAAGTTCAAAAGAACAGCCTTCTATTTGAAATAGAACTTTTTTGTAATATTATAAATGTAATAAATATTAATTTACTGATCTGAAACGATTGAACAGTAGTTTATTATATTATATATAATTTATTTTAACTGTATAGAATGAAAAATGTAACATCCTTTCTCAGTTCCCAGCTCTGTTCCTCCAATTTTAATTCTTTAAATAAATTCTCTAAATGTTTGTATTTAGAGAGGACATGCTACTCAGTCAAGATGTCTATATGTGTCCTGTCCTCCCCTATTCTGGGTCAGAATGACCTGATGCAGTTACAAGGCCTGTGCTGAAGAAAACTAGGTCAAATGCGCTTCAAGTCACTCTGTTACAGATCGTGAGTACAGTAACATAATTACCCACCTCAGTGGAATGAAATTTCTACCATTATGTACTCACCTTCATGTCATTCCAAACCTGTATGACTGACTTTCCTCCTTCTGTGGAAGAACGTTTGCCTATTTTCCATGCTCTTTTCCATGCAATTACAGTGCAACTGATGCTTTCAAGCTTCAAAAAGGATGCAAAAGGCTCATAAAAATAGCCCATATGATGCTGATATGTGAGCAAATCATTCTTTTAGTTTGATTATATCAATCAATCAGTTGGCAGAAAGGTTGAGAACAACAGAGAAGGGTGAGAAATGATGATAGAAGCTTCTTTTTTGGGCAAACGATTCCTTTAAACTTCGTTAATGAGATATCTGCGTTGTTTTGTTTGAACCACACATTCCTGTGAAAGATAAGACGAGTTATGTTGCAAGCTGTCTGAGACATGTTACAAAATGAAGCCCATTCAGCCAGCCACTTATTAAAGAAAGAGAGAGGGAAAGAAAGGATTAAAGAGAAGAGAGAAGAGAACAATGTGATGAAACTGTTCTTTCAGGACTCTTAAGCAACATGTTTTTCCTCTTGGCATCACAGCTTCTGATGGAGCTCAGAATGGAAGATTGTGAGATTAAGGACACTGATATTAATTTCCTTTCTCTTTTTTTTTTTTTTTTTGTTTTTTTTTTTTGTTTTTTTTTTTGTTTCCTCCAGGAGCGACGAAAGAGATCGGATCGGCTTTGACCAGGATGTGTATGAGACACAGAAGCATTGAGAACAAGTTGAAACTGTTCACCACGTACGACAATTTAATTGTTTTGTTTTTCATAAGATCATTAGTTGAATTAGTAATAAAGATTATGTATTATACAACACATTAACTGACTGTATGGATGACTTCAACCTGTGTGTGTGTGTGTGTGCAGGGCTCTCATGGATAACTTGATCACTCCTCTGGAACTGAAAATTGAAGAGTGGAAAAAGGTTGCCAGTCAGCTGGATAAAGACCACGCCAAAGGTATCGGCCTCCTTCTCTATGTGATATAATCAGAATTCAACAGGTTTAGTATTTAATCTTTGTGTGGGAAAAGTTCCTGTACTGCAGGAGGGAAAGTATCGTTTTAATCCTTTAATGGAGGTTTTTCGAGCTAAGTGGGTTGAATTTAATGGTAGAGTTCACCTGAAAATGAAAAATTCATATTTAAGCAGAATAAAAACAATAACTAGAATAACATCCAGGCTGTTCCATACAGCGTCTTCAGACTTTATATATTAATAATATTTAATTGTTAATTAAAATTGTAGTGGAATCCAGTATTTCTTTATCCTTTGAGATAAGAGTTAATTATACTGTGAAACTGTTTACATAAGTCTTAAGAGTGCAAAAATGCCCATAAAAACTAAGTTAGGATTGTTATTGGCACAAAAAAACTTGTTGACCTCAGTGCAAAAAAATAAATAAATAAAATAAAAGAAATATATTACCACCCAGAGCCGGCGCCAGGGCACCTCCATCGGGGAGGCATTTGAATTTCTAGGGGGGGGCACAAATCACGTTGGGGGGTTCGGGTTCGGGTGGGAAGCGTGCAATCTGTGATCGCGTGCAGTTGCTGACGCTCGCTAAAGCGTGCAATCGCTTGTGTGCGCTGTTTTATCGGTTTCACTTTCGCTTTCGAAATCGATCACATTCAGCAAGGAGGGGAGAGGATGGAAAGGGGGGGCACAGTAACTCGTTTGGGGGGGCACGGCCCGCGAATGCCCCCCCTTGGCGCCGGCCCTGTTACCACCCCTTTAAGAATATCACTGTTGGAAAACCTGTCTTATTAGCTGCACACTGTTAATTATTAAATGGCTCTTAACTCTGTGGGAGTCCCTCAGACAGTTATATTAGAGCTCACAATGGATTATTTATTCATAAGAACAATCCATTATGTCATATGACAGATTAGGCATTCAGTCAGTTAGCTTGCAGCTTGCCATTAAACGCGCGGCTACACCCACGCTATCTACAGCATGTCTGTCTGAGGTTGCTAAGGGGTCGTTTCATTTGACATCATTGTGAATCATTTATTAGCAGTGCTTGCTAAGCCAGGCAACGTTATTATTGGTGCTCTTATTTAAGATTAGGCATTTGAACCACTGCCTTTATTAACATTTAGCTTTTGCTTCCACTGAAGAGGCTAATGTTCTTCTTTCCCTGCCTTTGTTATTGTTTTTTTTTTTTTTAGAATATAAGAAAGCACGAGCAGAGATCAAGAAGAAATCTTCAGATACGATTAAACTGCAGAAGAAAGTTAAAAAAGGTAAGAACCGATGCTTATCATTGAACGAAAGGTGAACACCTTGGGTAAATACTCTTTTAGTTATGTTCAAAGAGTTGCAACATATGAAGTCCTGTTGTCTTGTTGCACACTCGCTTTCTCAAATTATGGCCTCAGATCTCTTTGTCTAAACACAATAGGACATGCCCGTGACTTCTTTTGGCGCCACACCCCATGTTGTCATAATACCACACCCTGTGTTGTCATGGCATCAACCTTGGCCATCTTGCCCCTGGTCATAATGTGCTGTGAACTGAATGTTCATTTGAAATAGTCCTTCAGTGTTTATTTTTACAGCTTAACCAAAAAAGCTAAATCTAACCGAAAGTAAATCAAGTACTGAATGACGAGGCCATAGTTTCACCAACAGAACCTAATACACTTTTGGGAGAATCTCACAACAGCTATAAAGTACATGTTCAGGTCATATTTCACCCTAAAAATATTAAATTATATTTTGCATGAAGAAAACAAAGCTTCTTCGTAGAATCATTAAGACTGTTTCCATTGTAACATTGTTTTCATAACAGTTAAGCACATTCATCCCCAAATTCTCATTATTATCTATTACTATAAAAAATTGTATTTATACAAAATGGTAGTATTTGCTTTGTACAGTCTTTATATTGTTTAAAATAAAAATTGTATTGCAAATATTGCAAGAATTACCAAAAAAAATCAAAAGACTGGAGTTATTTTTGCAATATTTATTGATATTTTGAATAAGCTTTTTATAGATCAATAAGACTTGTTTTGTAAGGAAGTCTCTTATACTCAAGGCTGCATTTATTTGATCAAAAATACAGAAAAAAACTGTAATCTTGCAAAATGTTATTACAATATAAAATAATGGTTTCTATTTTAATATACTTTAAAGTATAATTTATTTCTGTGATGAAAAGCTGAATTTCCATCAGCCATTACTCCTGTCTTCTGGGTCACATGATCCTTCAGAAATCATTATATTTTTTTGGAACCTGTGATACTTTTTTTCAGGATTCTTTGATGAATAAAAAGTTAAAAAGAAGAGCATTTATTTATAATAGAAATCTTTTCTAATAATATACACTACCTTTCAAAAGTTTGGGGTCAGTAAATTTTTATTCATTCTTTTTTTTTTTGAAAGAAATTAAACCTTTTATTCAGCAAGGATGTGTTAAATTGATAAGAAGTAATAGCAAAGATTTATATTGTTAGAAAAGATTTATATTTTGAATAAATGCTGTTCTTTTGAAGTTTTTATTCATCAAAGAATCCTGAAAAAAGTATCACAGTTTCCAAAAAAATATTTGGCAGCACAACTGTTGCCAACATTGATAATTCTAATAATAAATCAGCATATTAGAATGATTTCTGAAGTATCATGTGACACTTTAGACTGGAGTAATGGCTGATGGAAATTAAGCTTTGCATCACAGAAATAAATTATACTTTAAAGTATATTAAAATAGAAACCATTATTTTATAATTTAATAACATTTTGCAAGACTACTGTTTTTTTTCTGTATTTTTGATCAAATAAATGCAGCCTTGATGAGTATAAGAGACTTCTTTAAAAACATTACAAGTCTTAGTGATCTAAAACTTTTGAACAGTAGTGTGTGTTTGTAGATAGATAGATAGATTGATGGGAGATGGGAGTATGTGTAGTTCTCATGGCAATAACATTGCAATGCAAAAAATATTGGCAAAATAACATTTTCTTTTTTACAAAATATAAATACTTTTGATTTTAGTGTGAAACATGGTTTAGACATTTGACATCAAGCTTTTTGTATTAAATGATTAACAAAGACTTTAAATAAGATTTGAATACTGTTGAGGGTGTTGGGATGCGGCATGAAACGAGTTTAAGATGGAGGAAGAGACGTGAGGGATAAATGGAGCCGTGATGAATTGAAATCATGGAATCGAAGCAGCGAGAGAGATAAATGCATATGCAGATGTGTTCTGTCATTATGGTGGGTGTCGTCTGCTTCAGCTGTGTGTGCATGTGTGTGGGCAGCAGTAAGAGACTGACTCTTCACTTCTGCTCTGGTCTGTTTGAGGGGTCAACACTCCTATACTCCTATATTCTGCATCCACCCTCATGCAAACGCTTACTCAACATTTCCAGAGGATGTGATAAAATGACTTTTGCGTTTTCTGTGCTCATACATAAAAACCCTTGATCGAACTCCATTTTATGATTAATAAGCTTTCCGTTGCCAAGGACCCTCAAGTATGATAATCTCCTTTTCTAATAAATAATAACAGCTATATATAGCTATATATACAAAGTTTGGGGTTAGTAAGATTTAAGAAATAAATTAATATTTTGATTCAGTAAGGATGGATTAAACTGATAAAAATGTCAGTAAAGACTTTACATGGTCACAAAATATTTATATTTCAAATAAATAATGTTGTTTTGAACTCTTTTTTTTCAGGATTGTTTGAACAAAAATCAAGGTTTCCACAAAAATATCAAGCAGCACAGCAACAGTTTTCAACATTGATGATAAGAAATGTTTTTAAGCATCAAATCAGTGTATTAGAATGATTTCTGAAGAATCATGTGACACTGGAGGGACTTTATGGAGGGTTTTATTTGTTTTGTTTTGTTGTGAAGGTGGCTGGAATGTGATTGTATGCATTTTTTTGTGTTTTGTAATTTTAAGGGGAAAAAACTAGCATTTGAGGAAATGAGCAGTTTTTATCAGAACATTGTCATCAGAATAGCTCATAGCTCAAGGCCACACAAACTCTCAAAGAGGAAAGAGATCCCCCATCCTTCCTTCCATTGGCATGTCATCTTTCCCAACATTGGGAAAACACCCTGTGGTCATACACTCCCTTTCATATGGAAGGGTTCTGCTGCTGCTGCACGATCTGCCTTGTCTTGTTTTTAGGAGTAATATGACCTTAGATACAGTGTGTCTTTTGGTTTTATCAGCCACTTGCTGATTATGAAAACTAAAAAAACCAAAGGGAAATCTGTATAATGAGGGTGGACACATTTCTTTGGGGATATTCACATGAGAGATCTTGTTCAAATTCATTAGTTATTCTCTGGCAGACTGTTTGTATCTCCGTGGTTTGATTCTCTCAGTTGTTCTATATTTGCATTTTATTTTGCATTTCCAAATGACTAGTCCCCTAGTTACATTTACTCACCAAAGCTAATTTCTACTTGGAATTTTTTACCACATGCATATATATAAAAAAGTTTTCAATAGAAATCATTACTTTTATCTGTAGTACCTCCAACTAAGAGAGCCCTTACTGTGATGTTAGTCATCTGCAGTTGTTTGAGGAAACAACTGGCCTTGTCCTGACACAGTCTGAATCATAAGATAGGGGCCGAATGAAGTGTTAGCATAAGTGATTCAGAGGCTAGCGCATTTATATCACCACAGCACACCCATAAACCCATTCTAGCGCGGTTTGATTTACTGCCATAACGCTCACAGATGGTGAGAAAATGAAAATAAATATGCCGTCTAGACCTATGATGCGTCTCGGAGTGCACATTCGTCTTTATATCTTACATTTGTGTTACTCGGAGGTCTACGGGGGCAGGCCGCTCAGAAGACTTGGACCCGTTTGTATGGGGATTGTGAAGAAAAAGAGCATTGGATCTGAATTATTAAAACTCATGCACATTAGTATTCCAATGCCGTTGCTGCTGTGTCTGAGATGGCATGAAGATCCCAGTGCACTGGACTTTCTGGCGTCTGAATTAACTACATTATTAAATATGAATTAAATAGTTTTAAACGTCTAGAATTTGTTTGTATTTCATCTCCAATTTAATACATTGATAAACGATTTCCTCTCTTTATTTGGGTGTTATTTAGACCTAGTATGCTAAATTATATACAGCCCAGGTCTAGGTCTCAAGGGCCCTTAGTCACAGATCCAATGCTGTACTGCCTACTAGGTGAAGGCTAACCATCATTAGCATCGTCATCATCAGTAAGGTTCCTTTGCCCTACTTCTCCCAGAAAACCTGCACACCTGCCTCCTGCATATGTTTATGGAGAGAAGGTGTCTGCTCATGACATCATAGCTTCCAACCGCTCGGGATTTCTAGACCTCAGGGAATGTCTCTGTGGCGCACACCTTTGTCTGAATGGCTCTGGGTTATTTTCCCATCACCTCCCTTTTCTGTTTTTAAATAAGGTTTGTTTTTGTGTTTAAATACCTCAAATGAACAAAACATTAAAGTGGTGTTTCTTTTCTGTGCATGGGTCATTCTGCTTTGTTCTACTTCATATCAAAAGCATATTTCCCGTAGATTATTAATAATTGTTAATAATTAATTTTAACATTTTAATATAACAATTTGTTAAATTATATTTATTATTTTTTATTATATTATATATAATATATCTTTAAAAAAATATATATATATGTATGTATATATGTATTTATTTATTTATTTTAAGAACATGATTTCAATGGTGATTGCCAGTACAAAACTCACTGACTGAAGTCTGAGTGGTTTCTAGTTATACTGTTTCTTGAGGGCTGTTAAGGTTTTCTTTCACATTTTTTCGTGTTTGGTTGTTAACAAAAAACAGGCTCATGTAACATATTTCAGATAGAGCTGTATGTTTCCTAAGCTATTTGTCTTGCAGACAAGCCGTGGGATTTATAAACAGACCTACTGACCTTTGCCCTTTAAACTGAAGATGACCCCAGCCCTAAGCTGTCCTACCCAACTCGGGTTCATTTTAGCCTTCACTTCAGGCTATGTTTGAAGGTGCAATGGTCTAAGAGCATCTAAACACACATACGGTCACACAATCCAGCACAAGGTCAATGCACTCAAGCATCAGGGATCACATCTCTGCCTGGAAGGTCAAAGGACTTAGCTGAGTTCCGCAACACTGACGAGAACTGCTTAAATCCTAAAAATGCATACTCGGCACTTAAACGGATTTGCAGAGGTTGTTTAGATTTACTGTGCTATGGTGCTTGTGCAACGCTTGTGGATCTAATTCTGGTATTCAATTAAAATGCAGTCTAGACTCGAGAGTTGCTCTCTAAATGCTAATGAATCTTATTGTGAGGATTTTGTTTTTTAACCAAAAATATTGAAATGTCATATTCTTTAGCATATTTGTCACCAGTTATAATTATAGTTTTTTTTTTTTTTTTTTTTTTTTTTTTTTTCTACAACTTAAAAGCATCTAGTGGGTCACAGAGATGAAGCAGATGCAGTATTCACCAGGTCATGTGATCTCAACATGCCAGCATATCACTGTAGCCTTTAATGCGAGCGAACATCATAAACATATCTGAAGAAACTTGTAGTGCCTGTGAAAGTAACCGTACAACTGTCTTGCATGCCAGCTTGGAGTGCAGAAGATCAGGTGTCACAAAGGACACCTGAGGTTATTGTTAGCAATGGGGACGATGGGATCAGCGGTGTATGCGTCTGAATGTCCTGCACACAGCTGTCAGAATGCTCTCCTATTGGTGGAATGTTGAAAATGTACCCATGTGTATTTTTGAGACTGAGAAGAGCTGCGAATCGTCCATAAACGCATACATAAAGGTTCTGAAAGGTGGTTTTTGCAGTGATGCCATAGAAGAACCATTTTTTTCTTAGCTTGAAGAAACGTTTAATAATCTGAAGAACCTTTTTCCATTATAAAGAATGTTTATTTTTAAGACCGTAGGACTGAGCAATGTTACATTTGTATGATTTATTTGTGATGTGTTTGCAGACAATATAAAATTAGGATTGAATATCATTATGTATTGTTCATCCCAGTCAAGCGCACCAGGTTTTGGAAATTAACGGCTTAGGGCAAAAATGCCACCAGAATGAACAAAAATGCCCTACAAATTAAAAATAAGGGGGCAAAAAATGCCCCTGGACAATTAATATAGACTGCTGGCACCATTAAAGTGAAATAAATTCCCTTAATGGAGAAGTTCATTTCTGACCCCGATGCACACTCACGCATACACAGTCGAAAAAGACAGTAATGTGATTGCAAAAGCAAAGAAACTATTCATTTAAATGAGATGTGTTGGGGGTGATGCATCTGCTGAGAGATGAAAAAAAAAAAAAGGAAAGAGGAAAAGGCCAGGTCATGTGTTTAAAGCTCCTCACGTGGTGTGTGCTGGCATGAGATAAACAAACCTCTAAATGTGATTAACCTCACATTTCTCCCATTGCACTTCATCAGTGCAGATAAAGCACCAGGAGACAGAAACAGGCATCATATCATATATTAAAATCACCCAGTTATGCTCTTATATTAAACACTTTGCATCTTTTTTTCTTTTTATCTAGTAAAGTTGTATTGATATGTTTGCCAATTCATGTTTTTCTGTGAATTTTAGCAAGTGTTTGAGTGAAACCAGCTATCTCGTGTCTTATTTTCTGTCATTAAGCTGTATTATATTGGCCACCCTGCACCACAGAATCTTGATATCGATGTCATTAAAACGGCCATACTGCTGTGTTAGTAGTATTATCTACTAGCTGCTATGGAATGTGAGGGGCTCTCAGTGGCAGCTGGGCTTTAAATGCAACAACAAGAACACATGCACACCATACAGTCCACCTGTGTGCCATTACCAGAGACCCCAGATCCGTCGTCACGTCTGGTCACGAATGACCTAAGAAATCTGCACAGCCAGGCTCTTAGAACACTTATTAGCATTGCAGCAAATATTTGCATGGTGTATTAAGTGTTTATAGAAACTGTACTGCCTCCTAGTGGTTGAAAACAACATGAGTTTTAGCATTAAACTGCCAGGCAGAGTCATTCCTTCCTTCCTTCACATATCAGCAACACAGAGCTGTTTTGCAACCAGTGTTTAATTATATACTATTATAACATCAATATTTTGAATTAGGTTTTATATTTCATTTTAACTGTAATTTTTACATGCATTTTTACAATTAATTTTACATGCTCTTGTAATTTTTATTATAAAGTTTGTTTTTCTTCTTTTTTATTTTTTATTACTTTTATTTTTATTTAGGCTTTTTCTCTTTAGTAATTTTAGTACTTTTACAAAGTTGAAGTCTTTCTGATCCTGTCAGTGGTTTATGAAATGTTGTTGTGTTTGCGTAGGTAAAGACGAGGTGCGGATGCAGCTGGACAGCGCTCTTCAGGACGTCAACACACGCTACGCTGTTTTAGAGGAGACCGAGAAGAGAGCTGTGTGTCGGGCACTTGTTGAGGAAAGAGGAAGATTCTGTTCGTTCGTCACAATGCTTAAACCTGTCCTGGTGAGTGTCTGAACAGACTCTGATAAGGCACTATATTTTGCAAAAAGAAAATGCCTGGTTTAAGACCACAACATTTTGTCTTAACATTTCCTGAACATTTTAACAAAAAAGACATTTATTTTTTTAACTGTATAGTACTTAAACGCTGTGGTAATGTTTGTTGTAATGCCTGATGCTGTTTCTCATTAAACCGGATGATTCTCATTACAGTATTACAATTAAACAGGAGAATGCATTAGAATTATGAGAATTAGGACAAAAAGTGCTTAACTGCCATGAAAATAATTTAATTATACAAAAAAATGTTTGTAGTTTCTATTTTCTTTATGCATTTATTTATTTTTATTTCTTATTTATCTGTGCTTTTTTATTTTGGGATGAAACTTAACTGATTCATCCAGGTCTGCTGTTGTGAATATATTAATTTTTTATTCTAAATATTCATAAATATTGACTTTTTTTGTAATGTCAGGATGAAGAGATAAGCATGCTTGGTGAAGTCACCCACTTACAGACAATTCTAGAAGATCTTGGCAACCTGACGGCTGATCCCAACACACTGCCTCCTGCTAGTGAACAGGTGCTGCATGGATTCTAATCAGGCACATTATGACTGTTTTGATATGTAGAGCTGTACATGTTCTTGATCTCTGACTTTCTGTCTGGTTTTGTTTATGCAGGTTATTCTTGATCTGAAAGGCTCAGACTACAGCTACTCGTATCAGACTCCACCCGCTTCTCCTAGCAACACGTTATCACGCAAGAGCAGCATCAGCAGGTGAGTTCCGTGTCAGGAAAAGTGTTTGTTGCAGGGACTGTTAGCTAACTTGCCCTTAAAACATTACTTGAATTATTGCTAATATATTAATATTTGTGTGTTTTTGTTGCTAGGCCAATTTTATTTATATATGTGACCCTGGACCACAAAATCAGTCATAAGTGTAAATTTTTCAAAATTGAGATTCATACATCATTTGAAAGCTGAGTAAATAAGCTTTCCATTGATGTATGGTTTGTTAGGATAGGACAATATTTGGCGATACAACTATTTTTTGAGAGACAACTATTTGCAAATCTGGAATCTGAGGGTGCAAAAAAATCAAAATATTGACAAAATCGCCTTTCAAAGTTGTCCAAATGAAGTTCTTAGCAATGCATATTACTACTCAAA